>CAJNSZ010000007.1:704429-801295 GCA_905329745.1 Rotaria sp. Silwood2 | reverse complement strand
CTGTATTACTCTCTCTCGCCCCGTGTACCGCCCTGGGGCGGGCGCGCCCCGTTAAGGGGTAACTTTCAAACATGACCAATAAAATTCACTTCAATATAGGTTCCTGTTCTCTGTGCCTTGTGCTTTTGTAAACTGTATCGATCTCTCTCACGAGGGAACCACCCAAAGTGTCAAGAAAGCTTTTCAGTCGGGGATATGATGGTTAGATAAGGCATAGCTAGAAGTGGTATACCCTAAGTTAGTTCGGGCGCAAGTTGCTTCTAGCAGGAGTTATGAATCTTGCAAGTTATTAAGCGAAATTTCCTGTTTTGCTGCTGAATGCTAGTTTTCTTGAAGAAATAACAGCATATTGGACTGAAGTTTCTCTCATAACTATGTCGACTAATGGTCTTGTTCATTCCAAAGTTCAAGCACAAAAGAATATAGATATGAAAAGAAAGACAATTTTCAAGACTTTTCATGTTTTACTGCTTGATGACAAACGAATCATCTAAGCAATTTTTTTCAGACTATTCTCGAGTTAAACTAGACTCTTTGTTGAAGACATATAAACTTGTTCTCTTCTTTTTTTCTTTCATCTGAGAAATATGCTTTTTTAAATGGTGTTAGATTTTATCTTCGTATATGTTTGCGTGAGTATTAGAAAAAAGAACAACAAAAGTGTGACAAAAATGATTAAAACGCGGTGAATGATTATATAAATCAGACACCATGACTATGATAATTAACGAAAAAGTCATGTAAACATAATATTTTTTTCCAATAGCTACATCGAATGAACGCGAATTGCTCACAAGTAGAGGTGTAAGCCGAAGAGTCAAGCGGCGGCGGCTGTTTTAATGGTCCAATTTTTTTTCTATGGCGGCGGCGGCTACTATATTTTATATTTTTCTGCACCGGCTGCGGCTTTGACAACCAAAAAAAAGCAAAAAAAAACGTTTTTGCTCCTAAAAATATCAGTGGCGGAGGCGCATCGTACTATTATCAAAAATTTTCGTTCGTGGCGGCGGCTAAAAAATTCGTAAAACTATCTCCGATTCCGTGGCGGAGGCGGCTGATTTTGGAAAAAAATCGGCAGCGGCGGCACAGCTGGATGGCTTACACCTTTACTCACAAGAAGGCATGTCACAATAGTCTTGTTTAAATTTAAAACATATTTCGGTCACTGTTTGAAACGGTCCAGAATCAATATCAGTATAACCACTTTTAAACCATGCGTAGTGTATCATAGGCGTACAAACAGGAGATGAAAGCTGATTATGAATAAGAATTGTAAACAGATGATATTATTTCTTTGCGCAAGATGAATGTCTATTTCGTGAAGAAGAACCCGCTCGTAAACCTTACGTGTGATTACTTTCCACTGCCGATTGAAGAACACATCTAAAGGCTGGATTTTGAAAGTCGATTTCCATGAAATCTCTAGCCGTTTCAACCCTTTTATTGATTCATAGATGCCTTTCCGATCAGTCTGTCCAGAACAACTGTCGGAAATAAGTAACGCTTTGTGTGAAGACAAGGAAGGAATGAGACATTTATCACGCCAGTATTCAACTAAGGACGTAGTTAATTTACCTGATGCACTGCATGTAACGACAACATTTTTTATCTGTGGAATATTTGCACTAATGTTCTCGTTCATTCGACCATTTATCTCTTTGAGACAGATAGATGGGACCGACGATTTCGCCACTCATACTTATTGTCGGTGTAACTGTATAGCTATGAGTAGTTGCATTTCTCGAGCGTACAGTAGCAAGCGTTGTCTTCTCGCCTCGATGAGACAATGTTGGGGTTGAGGGAAACTCGAGCTGAAATCCTGACTGATCTGTATTCAAAACGAAATCTTCATTGTAATGAGGCACTAATGATTCAACTTGCGTGACAAATTGTTCAGCTGACCTTTTAATTTCAGTCTCATCTATTAATTCACGTTTTGTAACTACCTGAAAAAGAAAAACGATATTCAAATACTAATATATAATTTTATGCATCCGTATGCTGGCTACGAAACAGGTCCTAACCTTTATAATTTTTCTTGAACAAATATTATTCTTGTGCTTAAAACTTAAGATCCAATGATCAGATACCACAAAATCGCGCAATAAGATCATTCTAGCTTTTTGTAGGACCCAGCGTTTTAAGTCTATATCGTGAACTGGCCACAGAAGATTTCGGGCGCGCTCGAAGTTGTCATAAACATAATCATCTAATAAATATATTCTTTGTTTCTTCGTACCTCCTTGTTCGACATAATTTCGAAAATGCGCCATATACGATTGGTGAGTAATTCGTTTAAATTTGTTTTGGACGCTTTTCCACGTGTACGGTCATTTTCCAGTTTTGGGATTTATTGCATCATAATAAGCAAGTGCTCGTTTCATGTACGACAAAGAAAATGGCTCAAACACCGGTTTCTCTTCATCTTTTTCATCATAATCTGGATCATCAGATGCATTATCAGGTTCGTCTTTGCACTCATCTGTTTCATTGCCTGATGTATTATGATCCAGAGTTGTTTCGCCTTCTTGATTATACGAAGTGCTTGTCCATATTGATTGGAATACATCGAATAATTGATTAGCAAGTTCTTCTTCTTGAAATGAACTAAGTGATGATGAAACCGGAAGTTCTTTAGAAGTTCGTTCTCGAAACAACTGTATTATTTGATTTACTTCACCCATAGTCTGTTTTTTAAATTATAATATGCTATGTGATCTATTTTTTCTACTTTCTCGATTAATTTTTCTTTTTCTCTTATCTTCTGCGCTGTTACAGGCATATCATAACAATGGCAGTAAGTGATAAATGAAAATAGTTAATATCATGTTCTCTCCATTTTTTCTGTTTAATATTCGTGCAAACATATACGAAGATAAAATCTAACACCATTTAAAAAAGCATATTTCTCAGATGAATGAAAAAAAGAAGAGAACAAGTTTATATGTCTTCAACAAATAGTCTAGTTTAACTCGAGAATAGTCTGAAAAAAATTGCTTAGATGATTCGTTTGTCATCAAGCAGTAAAACATGGAAAGTCTTGAAAATTGTCTTTCTTTTCATATCTATATTCTTTTGTGCTTGAACTTTGGAATGATCAAGACCATTAGTCGACATAGTTATGAGAGAAACTTCAGTCCAATATGCTGTTATTTCTTCAAGAAAACTAGCATTCAGCAGCAAAACAGGAAATTTCGCTTAATAACTTGCAAGATTTATAACTCCTGCTAGAAGCAACTTGCACCCGAACTAACTTAGGGTATACCACTTCTAGCTATGCCTTATCTAACCATCATATCCCCGACTGAAAAGCTTTTTGACACCTTGAGTGGTTCCCTCGTAAGTTCTTCCAAATATGATTTCAAGTGTTATACCAATAAATCAAGCTCATTTTAACAAGAAAGAGCTGAAATTAGATTCTTTTAATTCAGTCTAGCAAACTGATTTTTTCGATTAAAAAGTTAACACTAGATACTTGCTTTTATAAAACTTTCTATCAACTTTAAATCAAATTAATCAATTTAGTCAGAAACCTAACAAGAATCAAAATAATCAGCAAAATGAAAAAATGACTTTTTTGTTACCATTATGGTATATCTAACCCATGTTGCCTCTTCTTTACCAACTGCGGCGCATGGAGTTTAATAAAAAACTTCTATCAGAAACTATGATTCACACGACGCAGATAACCGCAGCTGCGTCGCATTACTCGTATCGCACGATCTACTATAACAGATACCAACAAATTATAAATGATTCCTTCTTAGTTATAATTTGTCATACTCTAGCTCTACGATTTAGTCACACAGGGACTATATAAAAGGAAGCCTCAGTGAGACATCGGCACATAATTCATCCTACTACAACGGATAGAATGCATTTCGAATATAATTTAAAATTTTTTTAAAATGGTTTTCGTTATTATTTTTATTTTTCTAATTTTTAAAATTTTTTTTAAACTATTATTTTTAATTTTTCTAGATTTTTAATTTTTCTATTATTTTTTAATTTTTTTAAAACCCTAGTTTAAAAAATTTTCGTCTTCCATAATTATTTTTAATTTCCTGATTTTTTAAAAATCTGTTTAATTTTTTAATTCCTTTTAAAGTTTTCTATTTTGCAAAAAATTTCTTCATGAGTGATTTTTTTAAATTTGTTAGATTTTTCTAATTTCTTTTTGTTTTTTAAAATGTTTTTGTTATTCACAATAAAAATATTAATAAATTAAAAACCTTACCTAAGTCGTCTCTCTTAGAAGCTGTGACGCAGTTTGATCACAATCGAAGACATGGAAATCCCTTAAGTTGCACGAATAATGTTCTTTTAACAAGCAAGTTCTACCTATAGGCGCGAATTATAAGAAAATACTTACAATCAAGGCATAAAACGTTGAAAACCAGACTTTTTTCAATAATTAATTTTTTGGACCTTTTATTTAAAATTGGCAAAAAGTAAGAAAAGAAATCACTCTTGTCCCATAGCTCATTCGCAAAAGGTCATAATCTACAATCTGCTGCATATAGAATAAAACAGATCAGCATCAACATATAGTGTTATTTTCCAAATAAAATATAATTGTGTTATTGCAAGCTTTCGTTTTCTCGTACTTTTAATTGGCTACCATTTAAATGATCAGTAAAATAGATGAAACGGTCATTAAAAAATGTATAAATGATAAGAATAAATATTAAACAGTCAGTAACCAAATTAACAGTACTTAATTCTATAATGATCAGTACATTCAATATAAGTAGCAGTAAAAGATTTTAATTTATATCAGTAAAAAAACAAAGTTTATCAGTAAAAAAACTTAAGCTTTCCCATTAGAAAATCGAATTATATCATTAGTGAGGCAGATTTAATCTTTGCTAGTGGATCTCCTTTTTGTTTTTTCACTGGTCAGCACTGTTGTTGCTGAAGCTAATGATTTACAATATTTCCAAGGAATGGTTACATCCACAACGTGTTTGCATATATAATTCTTAAAAAAAGTTGGATGGTTACATCTCGATGTTTTCTAATGCGAATTATTTTCCATTTCCATATACCAAATATTAAATGATTTTTTTTGATCGATTAAACTTAGTTCATTTTTTTGTTATGTTTATTTAAATCATCTAGTGTAATCGATTGTAAATCACGAGCTGGTATATAATATTTTTTCAAAGAATCATTTGGTATGCAAATGATATCGCTTATTGATTCAATCCGTTGATGTGATAAAGTCCATAGTTCTAAAGATGTTGTTGGTTCTATAGAAAATATTCTTGGATTAACTGAGAATGAATATCGTTCGTCTGATCAATTATTGATAATATTTGAAGAAATTGTTAATACTCTTGATAAAGGCATGCTGTATCCGAAATGTTCCATTATCCTTGATTATTTTATGTGTTGCTACTATGGCGTTGTCTGTACTTGGCGGATACAGTTGTATAACTTTATACCAAACCCTATTTTATTTGAACCATTCATTATCGAATGCATTTTATCAAGTCAATGTTTTAATGCTCCTTTTCTTGAGGATTCTTTTATTTTCATTTATTTTATGATCTTCTTCCACTAGTTCTTCATCTGATACATTGCTTTCATATTAAGAACCTTGTACCACTTGCATAGTTGTAAATACATCAAATTTTATAAAGACGACATATGTTATTTTTATCTGGAAAGCCCCATATATTTACACATAGGGAAAAATAAAGACAACGATCAGGAAAAAACTCGAAAAACTTCTTTCCCATTGTTTTAGATAGTGAGCAATAAGAAAAATAAAAAGAATAATGCTTTTTATTCACAAAACATGTAAGTTTACATAAGTTCGTTAAAAGAACAAGAATATATATAGAAAAGCTAAAGAAAAAAAAAGCAACTAAAGTGATTCACTCCATAACCCTTTGAGTTTTTATACTAGCCCTTTGAATATGATCTACTCTTAATAAATTGTATTTGCTGATTTTAAAATTTATTTACAAATCCAATTAATTAATAACTGATAGTTTAAATAATTTACTGATCAATGATTAAATTGAATGATTTCATAATTATCTCAATTACTAACCGTAAATTATATTTTCCTTTTAATGGAGTAATTATAGTTTTTGCAGTTTATGTAGTCTTTCTTTGAAATATTTTTAATTCTTTGAAATAATTCAGAGAATGTTTTTTCTTTTTTTTTGTTTGTACACTTATTTAGGCTTCCTGTACGGTTAAGTATCATACTACAATAATATCAATCGATTTTACAGTGAAGAAAGTGGATGGTTAATCACGATAAACTCTACTCTTCACGAGAACTCAGAATCACATAGTGAAGAAATATTAAAGAAAGACATATTCGAGTTCTTCTAATTGTTGTAGAGGATATTTTAAAAAATTAACTAAATTTATATATAAATATGTATCACAGTGTATCTAAGATTTACTCAGTGATGTTTTCATCCCACTGCATCCTTCTCTCTAAACGTACACCAAACTCAAACTACTTTGATCTAATGTATCCATCTTCGTTGGTTAGGATCGATGATTGTCTACTTTCGGCACATTGTATTGGTTTTGCCTTTGTTTTGATCTTTTCTCTTTCGTGTTATATGCATGCTTTCTTTCTTTCTTGTTGTCTTCTTCAAGAGATACACATATTCTTTTCACTGTTTGTTTTTCTAAGCTGAGTTATTTTTCGTTTTGTCATGCTTGTTAGGCGCTTCTTACGTTCTTTATTATGTACGCTTTGACGTTGTGTCGATCCCGGGATAACGTCTACCTTTTACAATAAAGAACATTCGACCAGACATTCATTTTTTTCAACCTTCAAAGTTAACCACTTGAGAAGTTCTCATACTTTCACATTGTGATAGGATAAGTTTGAACGCATCGATTATCTCAATTTATACCATGGAAAACTTTTATATCCATCTCGATCCACTTGTTTTTCACAAGAAATCTCCCAAACTCGCAATTAGTCTAAGGAAAAGTACACTTATTTTTCTATTTCTTGACTCGTTGTGCAGTTTTTTTAGACAAGAGATGTAAGTCTTTCGTTTTCTAATTCAATTTTAAATGGTGAATAATATAATATTATTTATTAAGGTCACAATGATCATATAGTAAATTAACTAACGATCATTAAATTTTCTCTTTCATCATTTTCCTTTCATAACAGAATTATTCCATTTATTTACAACTTGTCCATGTGAAGATCTTAATTGGACTAGGTTACATAAAAATCTTTAGGCTTTTCGAACTAAATCTGTCGAAGATATGAAGCTTCCAAAAAATGCATACGATATATTCTATGTATAGAAAAGAATCTAAAGAGGCATAGTCCGAATACTCTGAAATTTTTCATGAAAACTAGTTTAATTGATATCTTTATATAAGAAACGTTTTAAGTCGATTTTTGTAAACATGGTCTTATTGTAAATGTGGAGTTCTACTTCTGAAATTCACTAAAAATGTTCAATTTTCTAATAAACAAACCATGGTCATGAAGTTTTTTTTATGATAGACATATACTACTGGCCAAAATTATTTCTTCCCTCGAGTCTTAACCACTATGAGAGCTAACTGTCTGAAAATTGAAATACAGGTCGCCCGCAGATAATATAGGTCACCGTTAATATCAGCGTCAAAATCGTTGAAACCAGTATGGACTTATAATAGATGCCATCCACAGTTACTGTGGGTTTCCTAACTTGAGAACAGATAACCTTTTTAAGTTGTCGAATCTACTATGAAACAGCTTCTAAAACTTTTAGAACGATCCATCAAATGTTTGCAAAGTTATTGATGATTCAATAGTATTAAGTGGTTCTTTTTTGTATAACCATTTTTTTAGTTAAAAAAATGGTTTAGACTATCAGTAGCTTGCTGCTCTTCGATAAAATTGATACCAGAAATAACTATAGCTCAGTGCTACAAAACGAGAGATTCCACAACTTGAAAAGCTTCCCATGTCCTTAAAATCGCTAAAAAATCGACGATTTTATCGCGGCTTATTGGGGCGATTAATCGTGAGAGCTTATCACGATACAATCGTTCAAACTGCCGATTTTTACCGATACTTTTTCCGATTTTAAACAAAAATCGCGATTACTATATAATATCCTTATCGACATTGACCAATCAGAGTAGACTTCATGAAACTTTTTATAGGTTAATACTATCGTTTTATATGAGATACATCCAGTTACTTTATTAAGATAATTATTTTCAGCAATACAACTAATCCATGGATGTCACATAAAAAATTCCAAAAAATAACACACAATAACTTAATACACAGTAAAAAATAACATATTTTTTTTTACAAAACAAAGAGTGAAAATCATAAATCATTTTTTTTTCTTTATTGTCCCTAATAACCATTATTATAATCTAATTTTCACATAAAACAATGTTGACTGTATATTGTTCTGTTGATATAATTCATACTAGATCTACTGTTGTTCTGTGTAATTGACTTCCGACATTACTGAAGTTGACATAGTTTGATTGGTGAAAACTATAGAAATGATTAAAATGGTGAAGTATATTTAAGAAACGACGATGCATTACTTGTGTTTGTAGATGTTTTTAACCTTTTTTGTTGATTGCGACGTTTACTTAAAATTGAATCGTGTATTGGAGGCCAAACAAAAGACATTTCATCAGCAGAATAATTGAATTTTCGTTTCACAGCGGCTAAAATAAGTGAAAGAAGGTATTGTCTATTATGGTTCATAGTTGTACTTATGCTTACCATAAATAGATTTTATACGTGGGTCTTCGTCAGCTTTCTTCACATTGATATTTTGAAAATCTTGTTTGTCTGTAAACAAAATATCTATTAACTTTAAAGCGTATTTGATTGTATTTTGTTTATTGCCTGGTACAGACAGTAGTTCTATTACAGAACCATCATTTCTGACAAATGTCTAAACAGGAAAGAACAAATGAATAAGCAAATTACTTTTACCTCAAATAAAAAGATAAAAGAATTCGTTATCAATACAACATACTACATCTTGATTACCGGATTGTTCATCATCAGTTTGAACACTGCTATTGTCATTCTCGAGAGTAATTGGTATCTAAATGAAAACAGTACTTGAAATCTAATAAATATGCTTACATGTCCTCCTTTTACCCTATGCTTAGCCAAACTTTTGGCAAGTTTTTTCTGATTATTACATAATGTATTTAAAAATTTTTCTTGACGATCTAAATTTATTGTTGTTTGTTGTTGATGTTTTTGTAATTTCAATACGTTCGAATTGATTTGTTTTACGTAATCGAATATTTGTTGCAAATTTAAATGATCATCATGTGCATTATGATCATCATCATTAGTCAACAAATGCAAACGCTTAGGAGTCGATGTTTCCTTTTGCTTTACTAAACCTTTTTTCGACTTGGTACCTCCTGTTGCTGATGTTTTAAGATTCCATGATGACTTAACTGTTACATCTAGTTCTTCTTCTGATGAAACTTCTTCACCAACATCATGTAAAAAGGATGAATCATCATCACTTGTTGTTGTATCTAGAAATTTACAAAAACTTATATTAGTTGAAAAGAAAACAAAAGTAATACCTTGCGCACAAATGTTCAACTCTCGCTCATGATTCAATGAATTATTTTTTCGTGTACATGACGAAGCTGCTTGATGAAGAATGTATCCAGGAGATGATGGTATTTCACCTTTTAATCAAAGAAAGAAAGAAAAAAAAACAATTGAATAAATTTTGAACTGATTACTAACCAAATACAACGTTTCGTAAAGAGATTTTGTTGTGCGACGGTGCTAAACAGAAAAGAAAGGGTTGATAAAATCATTTTAAAAAGGATCGTGTATATTCACATGATAGCTGTTGGTTTAGTGATGATTTAGAACTTGATATTGTTGTTGACATAGAATGTTTGACTTTATTCTCTTTTCCATTTTTTAACACCCAATCTTCACAATCGGATGGAATATCTTCATGCATTCGCGATTGTAGGGCTTTCTCTAACAGCTGACCATATCGTTCCATTGATTCTTGAGTACCTAAATAAATAAAAAACACTCTAAGACTTATTTTAACGGAATGAGTACAAAAATACCTGTTTGTTCAACATGAACACTATAACTTTTGCCAAGCTCTTTGATACTACCGTATCCGTGCTCATCGATATCAATCAACCGTTTTGATTCAACAATGCTGTATTTGGATGCTTCATCGATGTAAACAATACAACAAAACATTTTTTCTTCTTGTTCGGAGCGTTGGGAACGATAAGGTCGTCGATAAGCATTCGTTTTCGACAACATCTAAAATAAAGAAAAAAAAATTATCTTTATTTTGTACATATGTGAAGCCTGTTTTTTGTAAATTGAGGAATAGAAAGAAAGGATTGCTTTAATTTGGAAGCAAAGCTGTATTAAAAAAGACTTCAGATTATGTGATTGAATATTTATTTAATCATGTTCATAATTCACGCGTCGTTCACTGATACACTCATAATTTTGAAATTGAACTGATATACACTTAGAAATTATTTTACTAACAGGAAGAGCAACAAAATCATCACTGAGAATGCAAATAGGATAAAATAGATCCACAGTTTTTTTCAACTGATCTGGAATATCGAGATAATCAGATAATTTGACAGCAGCACGTTTATACTGTTGTATAAATGAATACCAAACATTTTCATACAAATAAAAAACAATAATTTTGGCGTACTCGATTTCTTCATTGTTATCAGTATAAGACACTAAGTAACTTGCACAAGAAAAACGTTTGCTGTATAAAAACGAATGATATGTTGAAAAATTATCTTTAAAACGTAGATATAACTTTATCTTGTTCAGGTCTTGTTGTAAATCAGCTAATCGTTTTGTAAATAAATCGTGATATGTAATAAATAAATAACAATCAAGTTTAATTTCATCTACTAATGATGGTAATGGTAATTTATATTCTGTTGTAGGTATAATAGAATCAATATCACACCAATACATCATTTGCGATCCCAGATTTTTTGTTCCGAATGCTTTTTTTTAAAGATGATTGATCATTGATTCGAAACAGAACGATGATGTAAAAGCTAGTCCTCCATGGTCTAGAAAAAGAAATCAAATGATTGTTCCTCATAATTGTTTCTAAAAAAAATCGAAAAATTACGATGATGATAATATTATAACTTACTCCTTACTTGTGCAGGCAAGTGAAGATGAGCATGTAAAGAATATAATTCTATTTTTTTATCGTAAATACTTGATGACGTTTTACAATAGTAGTGGATTAGTTTTTCAGCTAATTGAATTTCTTCTAATGATTTAGGACAATGCAGTATTTTGATAAATAGACAATAGATAGAAAAGTGTGATGAATAAGAAATTGGCAAATATTGAGTCATTATTGGAAGGCCTAAATTCAAGATAAAAAGTCGTACATGTTTCGCTTTCCAATCTTGTATCGATTGAATCGAAAAAATGAATTTAACATTAACATCATGTGGAATTTTAATATGTTTTAAAATAGAGTCGATTTCGGCAACTGTATCTTTTGATATAATTTCAATAAAACGTTTTATTAATGTCGGTACATGATTCAAACATACCAGATGCATATAATCGTATATTATATCTACTGGATAATGAAATATTTTTAGTAAAGATGATAATCCTTTAATACCACTTATTGAAGTACAACGTTTACCACCAATAATCAAATTCTGTTCAACCTGTTTAGCGGTTATGATAAATTCATCATGAGTTCTAGGACGGTAGTTGTTACTTGCATAAGGATAAATAATTTGTTTATTATGTAAAACACCTAAGTAAAAAAAGACAGCAATAAAAGAGATTCATAAAAAACAACATAATCAAATTAATATTGAATCTGAAAAAAATACCTTCAGTTATACAATTTGTACAAGCAAAGTAGCCGTTAAAATTTATTGTTTTCATAAATAACGATTTAGCTGGTAAATCCGATACAAAATATTGAGTCTTGACATTTATTCTAAATTCATGTTCATGAACAAAAATCGACGTACCATGATTTGATAAATTCAATAATTGTTCGATAATACCTTCCAAAAATAAATTCACATTCGGTTTAATAGTTGAAACCCATAAGCCTAAAGTTAATATGTTCGATTGATATTCTCTTACAGGTGGTGGTATCTCAACAATTGCACTGAAACAGGGCCATACTGCTGACTTAGTCGATCGAATTAGAGGTGCACCGTCTGCATGAATGACTAATGTAATTGGATGAAGTGTTTCTTTTGTTTTGATTCCATAACGTTCACCACTTGGTATATCAAATGATGGGAATAGTTTCTCACTTCCAGTGAATAAAGAAAAATTTCTTTTAATAATTGATTGTAATTTCTCTCTTATATTTACAATAACAACTTCTGTTACTTGTTTTTTTGATAATTGAGAGTTGCGAAAACGACAGCTTGTGTTATTACAATAGTGCTGACCATTTTTTCTTGTTGTTAAAGTGAAACAATTGTTGCAATAGAATTTTTCGATAGAAGATGGAGTTTTACCATATGTTCGAAGTATTTGTCGAAACGTTGTCGGTAATTTGTTGGGCGACGGTAAAATAGATTTGATTAGACGCATCATATTAATTACTTTATTTTTGTCGAAGTTTGACTTAATAAAAAATTGCATCAAACGATTGACTGCTTCGTTGGTCGTCACAGTCGCGTGTTCATATAATGGTGGTGAATAGTTATATGGAACTAAATTAGCGGTACCACTATCTATACTATCATAATTATCTGGAACATAGTTCTCTTCAAGAAATTTATCAGTTAGATGATGCGTTGCTATCGATGCTTCATTATCTGTTAAATCATATTCATTGTCATCATATCGATGGATTGTTGAATTTGAATCTGAATCCGAGTCACTACTAATAACATGTTGATAATTGATTTTTTGTTCTTCTCTGTTTAATTTTTGTTGCAAAACTCTATTCGAGTAAATTGCAGGTGAATTTGACATTAATAATAATCAGAAAAAAGAATATCTAGAAATGTATAGAAAATAAGTAGATTATTTGAAATTAGTGCACCAACATTGAGTTGTTATGGTTCAAAGTTGTGCGATTACATTCAATGTAGCATGTAAAATATATTTTTAAACCTAGTCTTAATAAAATTATGGGATGAAAAATAATGAGTAGAATAAGCTTCTGGTAGACGAAAAAAATGAACCAGATTTATCGTGAAATACGAGAAATTATATGAAAATGAAGAGAAAGAAACAGTCGAGAATAATCTTTATTCTTTGTTAACTGACGTATACGAATGTTTCGGACAATGTCCTTAAATTAGTTGGACTGATGAGAAGAACGAAAAAGGAAAACGAAGACGAGAAAATGCATGAAGAGAGAAGAAAAAGAAGAGAAGTAATACACACATGAAGGGAGAAGAGAAAGAAGAGGAAAGATAGTAAACGTCAGATTGGTGCATACGTATAACTAATAAAAAATGACTTTCACCTGCTTATTATGTACGTAATAAAAATTTATATCGAAATTGAAATTGGTCAAACATTTGTACCATATGCTAATCATCGTACTAGATTACACAGTTTGGTGTGACATAGTTCGAATGAACAACAAGAAATTAACAAGTTCATTGTTTTTTATTCATATAAACTGATGACTCAATATAAAATTTGGCGGAAAATTATTTTCTAATATATTATACAATTTTTACGAGAATATTTTCGTTCGAAAAATATCTTTGAATTTCCTGTTTTTTCTGCTCTTAACTGAAGAAATACCCAATAATTGCTTTCTATTTAAGCTGATTTACAATATTTTTATTATTTAAAAATAGGCAGTTTTCTTGAAAGAATCATCAATGTCGAAATAATCGGCGATTTATGATGATGCATCTACCTTATTTGAAAAATCGATGATTAATTGCGATACATCGCCAATACTAAAAAAATCAACGATATATCGCGATTAATCGTTAACTTTTATGAAAATCGCGATAGATCATCAAAAATTAGGCGATTTCGAAGACATGGGTTATCTATTCTCAAGTTACAAGATTCACAGTAACCATGACTATCACCTATTATAACTTCTCTTTAGCTCGAGCAATTTTTTGTACTAATGTTACCGCAGAACTATATTATGTGTAGACTACTTGTACAAGAATTTTCAGACGTTCAGCTTTCATAGGAGCCACGATCCGAATAGAAGAATACTTTTGTCCTGTAGTGTAGTTCACTAAGGTCTTCAATATGTACTAAGTTTTAATTCAAAAGCAAGCGAACATTTATGAGTGTTTCCTCATAGGTGACATAGCAGATGAATCTTTTCGTTTTCTGTATTTACATGAAGTCAATTAATATGATTTCTTTACTGAATATCCATCGTACTAAAAAACCATATATGTTTTTATCAACAGACAAAGTCATTCTCACTGTTTCACTCTCATATCGATTAGAAATGAGCTTTTTTAGAGTTCGAAAAGTAAATTCTTACTAGAAATATTCATTGTTATTGTCAAAAATTCGTCGCTGTTAATAGTATACCCGCATTTTGCATTTGAAGAATAAATATCTTTCGACAATAAATAAGAGTGTTAGGATCGAAAATTCACGTGTCGTTTATTTGTTGCCAAATATAGTTTTGTCATTCTGTTTAAATAAGGAATAGATTATGTTAAATGTACACTTAGAACGAAAGAAGAAAAAACTGAAAATTCCATGCTTCACTGTACTTCACCATACCTGTGAATTATGAAGTTGTCGCCTTGCCCCATTTGATAAGAATAAACGATAAAATTTTGTTGTATAGATACTTACGAATCAGTTTGATAGGAAATCGATAACTCACGATTACTAATACAGCAAGGATAATTTCAACCTTTCACCGAAAATGAAAGAACGAGGCATGGTTTATTCCAAGGGGATATTCGTGCACTCACACCTTGACATTGTGAGTAACACAGAATACCTTTATTTGCGGGGGCTTTGTGATGTGTTTAATTTGAATATATATGTTTGCTTGACATTATGCAGATTCTAGTTGTAATCTGAACAAATGGCTCAATTAAATCTACCACTTCGTATAATTGCTCAACCGAAGGCATCATCTCGCGAGAGATATTTATGTGAAATGGATCGTAGTCGTAATCGATCACATCGTTTTATTCGTGCTGAAAGCAATCCAAATCATTTGAACTATCCTACAATTGAAGTAAATAGACTTTAAAATCGTTTTATTTATTTATTTCTAACATGATTTTTAACTAGATACCAAAACAATGGGATAGTGAAAACTTATTTATTCGTGTCACATTAGTAACTGTATGCAGCGAACAAGTGCCTGTGGTGTGCGTACATCCTTATCCAATCAGTACTTCAGAACCAAATGTTATAGAAGACGCAAGAAGAAATACTCTTTATTTTCCAATATCCAAAGAAGAATTAAATGATGGTTACAAGAGGTGAGATAAAAAAATTGAAACCACTTTCTAAATACTTTACTTTGTTGTTTTGTAAAATTTAGTTTTCAAATTATTCGTAGAAAATTAACCTATTATGAATTAAGAAATTACGGAGAATTTTCTCTTTTGAATACAGGTAATGAAATAAGTTCAAAAAAGAAATGTATCTATTAATTATTTTTTGTTCTATAGATGAAAAAGATATTCTACGTACAAATGATATACATGATGCTCGAAAAGTAATTGATGTTTATCAATTAGGGAAATCTCAATTACTATTTTCGATAGCTGAAAAATCTAATGATGATCTATTACCTGGTATCTATGACGAAACATCTGTATATTCTCATATAATGACTGCTACTACAGCAACACCTACGAATAATGACGAATCGTTAGTTAGATTTGTACCTAAGAAAGGATGTTGGTTCGGCGGTGATGATATTTTAATGGTTATTCCAAAACTTGATAAGAGAAAAGGTAATCTTTCAGTATCATTTTTTTCGTATTGTTGTTTAATTCAACCTTTTATTTTTCTCTTCTAGTATGTCAAGTATGTTTTGAATGCCCGTCATCAAATGAAAAAAGTTGGGTTCATTTCGAATTTGTGGATATGAAAACAATTGCATTCACAACTCCACCATGTCCTACACAAGACATTGGAAATCAAAATATAGAAATTCCAATAGTTATTAGTCAAAGTGGTGAAGAAATTGCACGTGTTAATTTTCTCTATCAATCACGTAAATAACTTGGATTTTTGTGGCAGTATTGAAATATCTCCTTTTTCTGTTTAGCTGATAAATGTTCAAATTGTGATATGGATTTTCTGTTCGATTCTTCCAATTCATCAATCTCTGACGATCGATCTTCACCATTACTTATGCATTTAGATGATAGTGACATTTCTATAAAACCTAATGATCTGTTTTTTGATGTGAACTGTTAATCTAAAATTATGAATTTCATTTTAATCGGTCATAATGTAAGAAGTGAAAAATAACTTTTGATGATGGCACAGAAGTCCATGCTATGTGACTCGTTTTTCAAAGATAAAATAAAGCTCATTTTTTAAAAGGAAAAATGTTTGTAATTTTGTTATAACGACCATTTGTATGTCTATTTCTTACGAAAAAAGAAATTCTCGAAGAAATATGTGCCTGTTCTGTTCTTTCATGCTTCAATGAATCTTAATGAATGATTCATATAGTTTGGATTTTTACGTAGGAGAAAAACAACACAAAAAAAGCAACTTTGAATTTGTTTTTATGATATTCCTTTTTCTCGGTTTCCATTTACTCACGAGAGTTGGAATAGGAATATTTCAATAAATTATGATACAAAATAAATCTGATATCAAAGATATTATAAAAATAGAAGATTTACAGGAAACTTAATCTATTGTTAATTACTAATGGTGATATTCCTGTTGATCATGACTCATATCCAGAGAAATAAATAATGAGTCATGCGGACTAATATGTTATGAAGAAAACATTACTGGCTAAAACAACCTGTTGCTGAAGTCCATAAAAAATTAAAATTAAAAATATGATCGAAATCGATTTTAATATAAACAAGGATATTGAAGATATATTATATTTTGTAATTATAAAATATTAAATATCCATCAGATTTTCATAATAAACAGTTAACACCATTGATCTTATTTGTCTTAACTATTACATAAGACAAAATAAATATCGAATTAAGTACTTAATAAGTAAAAATGAAACATTATAATTCTTATCTACCTATATAATTAATCATGATTTCAAAGTACAATATTTAATTTATAGAATTTTACAAGGGAACATTCTCAAATGTCGAAGCACTTTTGAATCAGAAGTTAGTGCATATTGTAGACCTCAGTGAACTATGTTTATCATGAGAAAAAGTTCGTGCTTATGGTTTGTTTCTGAAGAGATTGAATATTTTTACTATAACAGCCATAATGGTCATCTTATTAGAAAAAAAATCACGATCTCCAGCAATACAAATTAAAACGAGTAGAGATTTTTTTCACATATAGTCGTACTCATGTGTAAGATCATTTGACATTATGAGCACAAGAAAGTTTAGAAAAGTACAACTATCAATTTCAGAAAATGTTAACGATGTACTAAATGTCAATTATTATAGCACTTCTTAGAATTATGAGGTATATGATCGAAAATTTTAATATATTGAGTATTTATGTTGCAATAGAATTTTGAGTGTTTGATAATTATGGTTTACTACGATAATCTATTCACTTTTCGTTAAATTCTGATATCAACAATATGCTTATATTCTAAGTTAAATATACAACAATCTGTTTCGCACACGAATGATGAAAAGTGTTCAATGAAAACCAATGAACTAGATAAATGCGAATGAATAGAACAAATTTATACCATTGGTTTGATAACCTTGATGTCAATTTGAGTGAATGTAATGACATCATGTGCAGTCAATCTCATTTACAATCAACTGTGCGCTCCTGTTTTCCAACGGATGTTAGACTATGCTTGGCAAGCAAGTGGATATAGAAATAATCATTCAGATTCTTTTTTATCTGTCAAGGAAGTTTGCTTCACTTTTCCTAATGTTGCATGTAATGGTGACTATTGTAAATCCTCTCCATTCATCGGCTGCAGCTGACGCAGAAATAACTTTTGCTTTCAACTATGTTGCTTCGATTATCACTTTCAAAATAGTCTCTATAGTTTAGTCTAAAAGTACTTATTTTGTGAGATACAAAGAAGTTTCATTTGTTTTTCTTTTTCACTCGGTAGGTAACGCTATCGATACACTTTGTTGTTATCAGAATTTAAGGAAAAATGAATATATTATAATAGCAAACCACAATGATCAAGTATTCAAAATTCTATTGCGACATAAATGCTCAATATACTAATTTTTTTGATAAGATGATTTTTATAGCTGTTATAGTAAAAACGTGCCGACCTTGTCAGAAACAAGCCAAAATCTCATGTTCCATTTAAAAAGACAATCCTACATATGGTTTACCTGATCTTGAAAACATATATATATATGTGTACAGATCCGTTGCATAGATTGTTTCACGAGATGTTTGGATTGCTTCAATTTTCAGTTCTCTAGGAGTCATTGTACGAAAGAGACGACTCAAATGCGGGTCATGCGCTTAATTGATTTCAAGAATCTCAATGAAATTTTGTTTGTATGTAGTCTTGAATAAGATGTAAAAATGTCAAAAATTTTGGTTTTCTAAAACCATTCTCATATTAAAATATTTAATTTATACCATAGGCATCCTCAAGCAAAAAGTAAGGATAACTAATGTAGTGCTCATGCATTGTTTATTTCACCATTATTCAACAATAACATTTTTAGCCATGAAATTTTGTGGCTATAGTAGAGCCCTGCAATTCCGTAAAAATGGAACCCAGAAGCGAACAGGAACCGAGATTTTTTAGTTTCTGTTAACCGAAATCGGAACCGAAAAATTTTAACTAACAACTGAAGAATTGTTTAAGTTTCGCATAATCTGAAGTGGGAAAGACTAATGTGTACTTGCATCAATAGAACACTATATATTTTTCTTGCTATCAGATGGAAAAAGAAGTCGAAAATAGCTGAAAGCATGCTTAAGACCCTTAAAAATATCTACCATTGTGAATAAATCTTTTTTGCAGAATAGACATGATTCGATAGTCCAATGTGCCCGCCCCATCGTACTCATTATGGCTGTCAGCTATGTCCTTGTTAAAAGTTAGGCTTTTGTCATCAGTGATGGTTTTTCATCTGAAAAAGTCGATTTTTCTTACAGTAGTCGTTCGGTTCCACGTCTTCTGAAATATCGTTTTTGTTTGAAAGTTCATCTTTTCAAAGATAATGTTTGCCTTTGAAGAAAACTTTATCAAAGTTTGTCTTTTTTAAAATATTTCTCAGCTTTATTGAGAAATTTTTGACTTTACATGACACACGACTGGCGAACGAAGGAAATTAAAAAATTATTCATGAACGTTACTAACCTCCAATGTCTTCTGTTAAATAAAAAACGAATAATATTCTACAGTTGCTTTGGCTAAATGTTATAGGAGATGCGACAGAGGCTGAAGATGAGCACTATAAATATACTAAAATTGTCCTAGATCCTACTATATAAAGCTGAGCTTTCTCTTTATATGTTACTAGCCACAGCTCCCAATGCTTGCCAAAAGTTTCAGCTCAATATGATGGTGTGCTACCGAAAAGATTGTACAGCTGACTCAAAGTCTTAATTTTGTCATTCCTGTCAGTGATTGCCTTATCGTTTGCAGAAATTGCGTTTTCTTATATAAAAAATATTAAAAATTCCGAAAAAATGGAACATAATTTAGAAATTGATAGATAAAAATTATTATATTAGTTATCTTCTATACTATTATTCGATCAGTGACTCCTAAAATATTTTTAAGGAACTGAAATTGGAACCATTTTTTCAAGATTTCAGGAATCAGAGTCGGAACCAGAGCCGACGGTTCAGTTCCGGGTATTCTTTTTGGAACCACAGAGTTCCACCACACCTAAATCCATACTAGCACATACCTACAGCCAGAAGAACACACATCCACGTCCAAATTCCATTCAACAAAGACATTTATCTATTATAAAACGCACATCATTACATTGACTTTTAGGCTCCTTAGATAATGCAGCATAAGAAACAGAGATTCTATTTAGGTTTCCATTCTTTCTCGATTTGAGCTGTCGAACATTCTTCAGAATAAATAAATTTTACATAAATTTGGATTATTCTTCCCGTGTGTGGCATTTTTCAAATTATTTTCCTTTCGAAACCTAAATATTATTTTTCAATAACTAAATCAAAATCAGCAAACTGTTGTAAATGGTTTCTTCTGAATTAGTTGAGTTTTTAATCTCTAATATTCGATCTAACATTATTTTCAAATGGAACAAAGTTGTGATCATCCTCTCATCAAACAATTTCATCTGTATTTAAAATTCTGTCCTATGATGAACATATTGTCTTTTTGATAGACACTCAACTTCCGCTAAGTGTTAGATCATCAAGTAGAATTTGATTGAAAAGCCAAATGAAATATATACCAAACAAGAATATATTATGGTTTCGTTGTCATCTTGTAGAAAAAGTTACTAACATCTGCTATCTGATAAAAGAATCAGCAGCTTCCAGAATTTTTTTTCATTTCGACAGTAATTGAGATCATTCTATAAATCTCCTTATACTTATTATTGTTAAACAATAGGCACTAGGCTAAAGGCAAATTATTCGTTGAGAACGAGTTAGAGAGCCAACTCTTCAGAACTATGGTTCTTATTTGATACATTTAAAAAATATTATATACTATCAATAGATAAGTAAAAATAAATCTCGATAGTGCCTCATTGCTTATAGGTATAAATAAAAATCTTAGACAACTAGGATCAATACGACTCCAAGAATATTGCAATATCCATGTAAAGGTTACTTGCTATAACTGTTCAACATTTTTCAAAAGACTTATTGATTGTTGTTTGTCTCATAATCTTATACAAAAGTGGTGAAATGAATGATTACTATGGTTTAAACTTGATTTTTTCTCATATAGCAATGAACAAATATGAATTCAATCTGAAGACTTTGATGTATCGTTATATTATGAATAACATAGCTCGAAACAATCATTGAATTTTTCGAATATAATCTTAATTAAGCTAAGAATATAAATGGTGGCAATACAATGTTTATTATCAAAGGGAAGTTTTTATCTGTTTTCTCAATCAAATAAATTACTTTGTCTTAAATCTTATTTATCATAATACCAAACTGAAAAATCTATTTATACGATCATATAATTTTATTTTCAGTGTCATTTCACAATATAATTGTGTCAAAATCTTAGCTGATTCTTAATTCACTTATGTCTTCAGCGATGAGAGAGAAAAAAGGAAAAAAAAACATGAACAGCTATTAGTAAACAGGACAGACAAAAAACCGGAAGTTCAATTACTTGTGTATTCATAGTAAGGACTAGATTCAATTCTTTTCATTATATTTATCAAGGAATTGTCTTTTTAAATTTTCATTCACAGCTGGTTAAGCAGATGAAATAGTCCTACAAGTGTAAGGAGTTTTCTATTCTATACTTTTTTTTTCTTTTCATTAATAACTAAATACACTTATTAGAGCCACATACTCAATGTCAATATGTTGTAACAGCGCATTTTTTTAAAACTAAATCACTATGTCAGAATAAGCTTTTTTTTTTAGAGTAAAAATACGAATTTGATACAGAAAAATCATCTCAGAAGAATTTGCATAAGAAACAATATTTCCTTGTTTTTGTTTTATTCAAGATTTTCAAGAGAGTAGTTATCAATCAACTCAGTTTAACAAAATAATAGTTTGTTTTCTTGTTATGACAACCTCCATGGAGTCAGAGAAAACTGATAGGTTTCATTTTCATTTAGTAGTAGTCATTATTATTATTCTTTTAATTTGTTTTTTGAGAAGGAAATGAAAACACCATGATTCTCCGATAGTTTATCTTTCTGGAGAAGAATATTTTTAACTTTTAATAGACCATTAGGTGTAGAAATTTTTTATAAAATTTGATCTAGTTTAGAATAGAAAATAAAGTAAGAAATTGTTTAGTAATATATTTGAAACATTTCTTGAAATATTCATTGTCAAATAATCTTATCAGAAAGTAATAAAAAAAATTTAAGCAAACAAAAATTTTCAGTATATAATGAATATCTGTATACTAGAATAACTTTGAAAGGATCCAGACTCAAAGATCTTCCATACAGAATTACGACAGTTTTGTTAGATTTTTACTAAACGATGGGATCTAAAAGTGTCAGTGAAAATGGTTGTTTCATTCTTCAGATATTCCATGTTCAGAATATCATAATTTTTCTCACCGTTTCTGATATTTAATCGGCTTTTGAATACTGAATATTTGATGAAGGAATGAATCGTTTTCACTGACACGATCAAGATATTTTTAGAATTGAAAATCCAACAAAGATTTCTTTTAACTGTGTAGGGTAGATGCTTGAGCATGAATTCTTCTGAGACTCTTCTAGTTAAGAGATTCTACACATATTCAAAATACGAACTATACAGCAGCGGTGAATCTCATAAATCGAGTTTTCCTCATTAATTTTTTTTTTTAATTATATTTGTTCACTATGTATTCTAAGTTCATTTTGCAATGTTCACGCTCTATAGAAAACTATTGAGCTAATATATGTTCTCTACGTGCATTTTTCTATATGACAGTGTTTACTGATGCTGTGATCATAAGGAAAGACGTCTACAACAAAAAAGTTCTGTTTAAACACATGCCCGGCTGAATGTGTATTGTATCTGTTGTTCCTTTTTTTTGCCTACTTAGTTTATCTGCATAACTCTTGAAACTTTAAAAATATCTCACGACAAGCATCTGAAAAGATATTTCGAGAATATGTAATGTCAAACTGATACGCTATGTATCCATTATCCGTGTACAAAAGATGAAAAGAGAAAGGAAAATTTATCAAAATGTTTCCACAAAAAGAGAATCACTATTATTGTCATCTTATGTCTAGATAATTATATGTGAATATGTGTACTATACATAATAATATAAATATTACAGTAGTTGAAAATGACCAAGTTTAACAAACTCTTTCTTGTGTATAATCTTAATTAATACTTAGATTCCAGATGAGTATTGACATGACAGGTAACTTTTTCTGTAGAAGACAGAAGATAAATTATTCATATTTTTCTTTATTTTCATATTTCCTACATGTTCTATATTAAAAGAAAATCAAGAATGTCTCAAACAAAATCTGTGAATCTTCTTTTTGATTAGATCAAAATGAAAACATTTTAGCGATTCTCATTTATATAAAGCAAAAATTATAAAATGTTGATTTACTATTTTTCTTTGATTTTTGTTCATTTTGTTTTTTTTTATAGATCGAAAATTTGTTATTCTATTTGCTAATTGTGTTATTTATTTTTGTACAATACAATAGAACTTTCTTCGAAAATGTTGTACGGCATTGTCATGGATACTATTCGAGACAGTATTCTACGTTCATATGGAGCGATTATGTGGAGACGTATTGTACAAGAAGTTGATTTACCATCGGAAACATTTGAATTTTATTCACGATATGATGATAGTCTACTTATAAAAATTTGTGATTGTAAGTTAATTTCAATTAATTTCGTAAACTAATATTCATTTCAATAGGTATGGTAGAGATTTTAAATGATGGTACACGTGATACATATTTGGAATTCTTCGGTACAAATTTTATACATTATTTTTACAGATATGGTTTTGATAAAATACTTCGCGTAGCTGGACGAACATTACGTGATTTTCTTTTTGTTATTGATGAATTACATGACTCAAATCGATATATTTTTCCACAAATGAAACATCCATTATTTCATGTTACCGAAGAAGATGAAAAAGGAGCAACGCTTGTTTATAAGTAAGTAATTAATAGCAATGTGTTCTATTCAGACTTTCTGTGCCGAAGAGGCGATTTAAAATTCCGAGAAGACGAAATGAATCTTCGGAATGGATGCTGCCTCCTCGACGTTCACACTGAATAAAACATTGATTAACTGTTTTTATTTGAGAGCGAAAGTATGTTTAGAAGCACACGTCATGGTCTTACTCATTTTGCTATCGGTGGACTCAAAGCTGTAGCTTCATTGATATATAATCAGAAAGATATTCATGTAATTGTAAAGCATAATATGTCGACTGATGATTGTACGTACTATTATGAATATTGCTTACAGATTTTGTTTTCATTGGATTTTATTAGATTCGCAAATTGCCATTTGGATACAATTTAATAATAAGATGTTTGAAATAAAACGATCGTTTAATTTTCCATCTTTACCCGATCTAAGCCTTACAACTTTCCTTCAAGTAAATAGAAAAAATGTTATATTATATTGAAAATTAAATATCGTATTCAAAATATAGGTATTTCCATTTTCCATTCTTATGGATTCATCGTTACGTATTCGTCATATGGGTAAACATATTATAAAAGCTTTTCCTATTGAGACGCCTTTGATTGGACGATTATTAAACGACGTCTTTCAGCTTATTCAACCTGACATTTTTTTCGAATGGGACAAAGTATGTTGTGATTATTCTCTTGACAAACACTATCACCTGTATTTAAGATTCTTTCTTATGGTCAACATATTGTCTTTATGATGGAAAATCGACTTCCACTACGTATTGGATCATCTGGTAGAATTCGATTGAAAGGTCAAATGAAATATATACAACACAAGAATATGTTATGGTTTCTATGTCATCCAGTGTGAGTTTAGGCTTGTGTTTTTTTAGTCATTAAATATATGAAAAACAAAACAAAAACATTTTCAAATATTATAGTTTAGGAATTGTAGACGATATAATTTCAGCTGGATTACATTTGACTGATTTGACTTTGTTTGATAGTACAAGTGGTCTACTGATTACTGGTACGAATCAAGAACAACAATTGGAGGAGACTACTCTCAGAGTTAGTTTTACTATTTGTTAATTTCTTTTTAATTCTCTTCAACGTATTAACATTTGATAGCAAAATGTGTGGACGAGAAAAGCATCAGGTATACGAAAAAAATTAAGTTCAAGTCATAAAACAAATCAAAGTTTACTCTATTCAACTATGCCAAAGCATATTGCACTTTTACTTCAATCTGGTGTACAAACGAATAGTATCAGTGAAGTAAGTCATATCGTATTTATTTCATTAAATTGAAATATCTTAGATTTTTTTTTAGTGTCAACCTTCTGTTAGTATCATGTTTATAAATGTCATGGATTTAAAAACATTAACTGATCATCTTGATGCTGCTCATGCTATAACATGTCTTAATAGAATTGTTATTTTATTTGATGCTATTGCTGATAGATATGATGCATTCAAAGTAGAAATAAATGCAGATGGAAGTTATATGGTTGTTGCAGGTATACATGATCAAGCATACACCCCTCGAGCGCAAAATGAATCCCAATTAGTAAGAATGGCTGTTTTTCTTTTTCAATCAAAATTAAGAATTCTATTGTGTATATTTATAGTCATTGATGTCGTCAGCGAAAGGAGAAGAAGATACCAAAGAAGAAAATGCCAATGAAAACAAAAATTTATTTGAACCCAATTCAACTGAAATTATTGCAGCATTATCACTTGAACTTTTACAAGCTAGTGAAGATGTTCATAATTCCATAACGAATAAACCATTTGGTGTTAAATTTGGTAAGAAATATAACAAAGCAATTCATATATATTGATCATATTTCGAAAAACTAGATTTTACATGTTTTTATTTTTTGTTAAGGATTTCATTCCGGCATGGCTATAGGTGGTATTGTTGGTACACGAAATTATCAATATTGTCTATTTGGTGACACTGTTAAAATAGTAAGTTTTTAATACATATATATATATATATCAGAGATCCGCGAAATAGTCTCGCGGTTCACACTCTTCTTTTGTTTTTTGCTCTGTGAACGCATTTTGCAAAGGAAAATTCGTTTCTTCAGTGTTTTTTCCAGGACGTCTCAAACCATGTAATAGTGTAGCGAGCGAGGCTGCCTTGCAGATATCTGATAAACATTCTCATGTAATATGCTTTGTTTTTAGGCAAGTCAAATGACGACAACAGGCGAGGTAAATATGATAAGACAATACTAATGAAATATTCAGAGATTTTTAGGTTGGTCGAATACATATCAGTCAAGCAGCATACGGTCATTTGGTGGGAGGTAGACGTTTTACAATGGAATATCGAGGTCAAGTCTCTATTGAAGTATGTTAATAGGTATAAATTAATTTAATATAGCTTTTGAAGTATTTTAGAATAAGGGGCCAGTCGATACATTCTGGTTGACAGGCTCAAATGTGATATCACCTACTACAAAAATCAATAAGAATGCAATATTATCGAAATGTCCATTAAGTAATTTCAATTTGGTATTAGAATAAAACATATTTAATTATGAAACGATTCTTTATTACATTGTATCAAAAAATATTTTATACATATAGATGAATGTTTTTGTAAAATATAAGATTCAATGAAACTATTATTGGATGAATCAATTTTAGTAGAATTCTTGAGAAATATTTAGAATATAAACATAAACTCAACTTCTCCTAAAAAGATTCGATACATTTTATGCGAGTAACTTAATCCAACTAAGATATCTTTTTCAAATATTTTAAAAATCAATATTGAATAAAAATGTGCAAAAATAAATGTTTATTGAAGTATCATATTACAGGTAGGGAGCTGCGGATCCACGTGTTTTGTGCAGTCGGACTCGCGGCTTTCTATTCACAGGACTGAATGAATTTATGACAAATGATAAGTTCTCGGTATCATAAAAAACTATTTTGATAGTTGTTATTGTAGAATTTCTATAGTTTATTGATTGTTTTTTTTTCATTCCAATCCCTGTTGATATCAAGATGTGGTGTAAACAATATTTCTTTCGTCTATTTTTGGTGGCACATTATAAATGATTTACTAGAGTTACTAACGATTTTCTTATTAAGGAAAACACATTCCAGAAATTTTTGCTTTGTCCCATGTGAAAAAAAGTATTTTCAAGGTCACAGACGCAAACAGCGAGGAATTCGTTCATATAGGTTAATTAAAACCAGGTTTTTATCAATTGAGAATGTTTTTCTCATAAAATGTACTTTGAAAGAAGCACTTTATAAAGATTTTTTAATGCATAAGACTAACTCGACCGGAGGAAGAAGAAATTGAGGATATAAGACTTCCTTAATCATAAAAGATTTATGATTTCTTTTACAAGCGAAGCTGAAAATATTTTTTCTCTCTCAAAAACATTGGAGCAGTCTTTCAATGTTTCGTGACAGGGCCTTTCCGTAACGACATTAGCGTGTAAAATTTATTTTTTTTTTGTAAGTAAAGAACAAAACGGAAACACACATACACAAAGGAACTAACATCTGACAGGCTCTTTTAGGTCTAAATATTCTTTATTAGTTTGTGTACTTACTAAACCTGCATATGCCTTGACAGATCTCATAAGTAAATCTTTCATTTGAAAGAATGATTGACTTAACAAGCAGACGGCAAACACTTAAATGTCAATATACTAGTATCACACGCAGAAATGTCGGTCAATTGCTAATTCTAATAATGACCTTTCGTTGACATTAATTCACGAATCAGTATGATGATAATAAGGTTTTACGTTAGTGTTTAGTATTATTCTTAATCAACTTCCATTTTACTATGATATTTATATTGTGTACACATCTTTTACTCGATCGTATTTAAACAACATCAACGTAAGACACGTAATATTTTACAGTGTATTTTTCTGACAGAACAACAGTGTAAAATTGCTTATGATTCTTCAGCATAGTCATTAGTACATTGTTTTCAAAAAAAGGACATATAAGACTTGGTACTATTAATAATCTTTTTGTTGGCATCATTAGGCAAGAATTTCTCATTACTTTTGTATGATTACCTGCATCTTTTCTAATTTGTCATGCACTAGTTAATTTCATGAATTTTTTTACTTTCTGATGCTCACTAATTACACACTACCTTTTGTATCTTATTCATCATGCTAGAATTGCTAATTAGTTTGTTAGTAACAAGCAGAGAGCCATAACTAGAGGATTAAAAAACCAACACTGTAAATTAGGAATGTTATTTTTGAAAAATATTAAAGCAAGATTTATGATAATATTAGTTAATTTATTCATATTAATCCCTCCCTCCCACAATAAAAGACCCGGAATCTTCTATTATGTTCAGACGAAAACAATTTTTAGGGGGGTTTTGTATTATGTCTCTCGTATTTTGATAATTTTTAATTTAAAAAGAGTTGCTTAGAAAACCGAAACAATTTTGAAGATTCGTGAACAGGCTTTCACGATTTTCAATGCTCAGATATAGCGTTGAACTCATCGATTTTAGATTTTTAGCTCAAAAACTCTCAAACTATACATGTTTGACTGCAAAATCCCTACTTAAAGTACTCAGTTTTCAAAAAAATTATTAATTAAATCGGGAGTCTTCTATTACGTTGGAAAATATTTTTTCTCAAGGGGGTCTTCTATTATGGAAGAGGAGGGGAGGGGGTTCTCTGAATTATTTTTAGTTTTGAAGACTTCTTTGTATCGATGGTATGAACTTAAGTGTCAGTGCAATTAATCATTTCCATTTCCTTTTTCTTAATATAAAGTTCTAATCAATTTGTTACGCATTTATGATTGACTTTTCACACTTTTTTTTATGATAAAATAGAACTTTTGACTTCAATTACAGATTATAATTTGTATTTCTATTCATTCTGAACAGTTTAATAGCTTCTCTTTGTGTTCGTTCATGCTAGCAATTTGAGTTAGGATAGAATAATGTTACGCAGGAAAGGTACACGCTGCGCGTATTTGTTAATGGGAAAAGCAAGGAAAGCATCTGTGATTATGATCAAGAAATATCTAAATCAATTCAAATATTCTTTCACAAGCAAATTGAATAACCACATTTGATTATTGTATTGTATAATCTTATTTACATTAATTATATAATATGAAGTGTACTTTATTTTTTTATCGATTCTCATAATTTATAATTGAGAAATGAATGTTCGTCATATATCAAAGCGATCATGTTGGTATTACACTAGAGAAATGTAACATATTCGAATTCTTCTTCAAAATACGTAGACTAAATGCTTTGATCATTAAAAAAATTCGCTACAGAATATAGATTAATGTGTATGCATGGTATGTGAAAATATGTACTTTATTACATAATGAGTACATTCTTTTTTATCATTATCTATATTTATATCTTCTCAAATAATTTATATTATCATCATTCTCTCAAACGTTTTTGCTTCAGAAAAGATTCATTTTCCTTTTTACCTTCAGGTTTTCATGAATCTTCAGGAAGAAATATCATGTTATAATCGTTTATATATGTTAGGTTTCACAAAGATGAATATTTTATATTTATATAGATAGCACGAAAAAAAAGTCATTTATCCATAATCACTAAGCTCCAAATCTTGAATTTTTTTCACTTAACCTTGTCAGACAAACCTAAATTTGATCTTTACCAAAACATGTATGATATAAGTTTAGCTCAAGTAACACATTTTTGATAATGTTTTTTAAAAAATGGAATGTACAGACGAACAGAAAAGGAATTTTATCAAAGAAAAATGACGTATCTATAAAATATTTTTGAACCGATGAAGATCGGCTGGTTCGGTTACAACTCTGCGATGAATCTTGTATTATTTTCAACGATAATTATTGTGAACAAAAGTTATCAAGCTAATATCAGTTTTAAAATATAACGTTGACATTAAATTCTAAAGAACTTCATTTTATTAGAAGTTCCATAACATGTTGATTTAAATAGCGTAATCGATTCTATTTCTACTATATACATTATTACTTGCGGCAAAACTAGATAAGATAATATTTGTCCAATTCTACAGTAATCATCGATTAGATGGTGTTAGTAAAAGAGCAACTCTTCAAATTAAATACTATTGACATAAATAGAACAATTGTCTTAAAGTGTTTTGTTTGAGTCTCACTTTATTGTCAATCATTCTGATAGATCAATAAAGATGATTTTAGAAAAACACAACTGAAGAAGAATTCTTTTTTTTTTTGCAGTTGTTTTATCTCTAAAGAAAATGCAGCTAGCGCCCTCGTCAAAGTCTTCTATGTAATTGGGTCAACCTATCTATTTAAGAGATTGTGAGTGAGTTTCTAGGCTTTTTTTTTCTTATCAACTCTTGTTTGAATATCTAAGACTCAGAAGTTTATTTGAAGTATCATGGCAAATCTGAATGTTATTGAAGCTGTTCGTTTGTACATTATGCGAATGATTGAAGATTGTGGTCAAAATATCAAAGGATTTGTTATGGATAAAGAAACGGTTTGTCATAATAATACATATTTTATTAATAGTTATAAGATTGTTTAAAGGCTTCAATTGTTAGTATGGTTTATGCTCAATCGGAAATTCTTCAAAAAGAAGTTTTTCTTTTCGAACGTATTGATACTATCGGACCAAAAGCATTGAAACATTTAAGTGCTATCTGTTTTTTAAGACCTACTAAAGAAAATATTGAAGCATTAGTGCATGAATTACATGAACCAAAATATGGAAGTTATCATATTTGTATGTAATTTTATATTCTTTGATTGTTTAACTAATTAAGAAAAAAAACGAAACAATTTGATTTAGTTTTTAGTAATTTTGTTGAACTGAATTATATTAAAGATTTAGCTGAAGCCGATGAGTTTGATTGTGTACGAGTTGTACAAGAATTTTATGCAGATTATTTAGCCGTCAATCGACATTTATATTCACTTAATATTCCAATGACGTATCAAGTAATATGAAATGAAATAGAATGAATTTGTTTTTAATATTTTGTGTGTATTAGAAAAATTATGAATGGACTGATATTCATCTTCGTCGAACAGTTCAAGGTCTTATATCATTATTACTTTCATTAAGAAAACAAAGTGCAATAATTCGTTATCAAAAATCATCAAATATGGCACGAATACTTGCTGATAAATTATCTGTAAATTATAAAACAAAAATAATTACATTATAAAATAACTTTTTTTTTCTTGGCAGAGTACTCTGATACGTCAAGCTGACTTTGTCACATCAAATGTGAATGATATAAATCAAACAATTCTTTTAATTGTCGATCGACGTGAAGATGCAATAAGTCCATTACTTAATCAAGTTGTTTTTTTAATATAGTTATTTAAAGAAAACCAAATACTGTATCTTTTAGTGGACATATCAAGCAATGGTTCATGAATTAATTGGTATAAGAAATAACCGTGTTAATCTCAGTCAAGTACCAGGAATTAAAAAAGAACTTGAAGAAGTTATAATGAATGCTGAATATGATGAATTTTATGCAAATGTAAAGAATTTATCATTATATACATGTAATCATTTGTTTTTTGATATTTCTAGAATCTTTTTAGTAATTTTGGTGAAATTGCAACGAATATCAAAGAATTAATGGAGCATTTTCAAGAAAAACATAAAAGTCAATCAAAACTTGAATCAATCACTGATATGAAGGTTTGATTATGAAAAACATAAAGAAAACCGTTGGTAGATCGTTCGGTATAATGTGCGCTATACTGCCGGTAGTTTACTAAAACGGTTGGGTATCTTCTGATTGTCATTTTGTCCCAATAGATCGATATATATTGTCTAATTGGCAATCTGCTGCTGATATACCGTTGGTTCTTATGAGCCTTGTAGTGTACTGATAGCTATTCTCTAATTGGCAATCTGCTGCTGGTATACAGTTGGTTCTTAAGAGTACTGCCGTATAATAAGTTTTTTTTTCTGCTTGGCAATCTACTGATGGTATACCGTCGGTTCTTAAGAGTATTACAGTATATTTACAGTTATTTTCTAACTGAAAACCAGCTGCCGATAAATTGTCGACTTTTAAGAGTACTGCAATATATTGAAAGCTTTTTATGTTTGAAAATCAGCTGCTGGTAAGCTGTCGGTTTTTTAAGAGTACTGTAATATACTAATATTTTGTTCTGATTAACTATCAGATGATGATATACCGTCAGTTCTTAAGAGCATTACAGTGTATTGACAGTTATTTACTGACTGGCAATCAGCTGTCGGTAAAACGTCGGTTTTTAAGAGTACAGCAATATATTGATAGTTATTTTAAGACCGACAATTTATTGCTGAATGTACCGCCGTCTTCTATGAGTGCTGCATAATATCGGCAGTAATGCGAAGAGATGTGCGACATTAAATGTCAAAGATCAAAATGCTGTTTTCCGTCAAAAACATTGAATAATGATATTGATAAATCTAATTTATCATTATTTCTTCAAATAGAAAAGATGAAAGAGTCATATGTAAATTCCAAATCAAAGATTGATTGAGTTGACAAAGATACATGTTGAAAACCATCTAATTATTTCAGGCATTTGTTGAAAGTTATCCGCAATTTAAAAAGTTATCTGGTACTGTATCAAAACATGTGACAATTGTCAGCGAATTATCACGTCTCGTTGGTCTTTATAATTTACTTGAAGTTAGTGAAACCGAACAAAATCTGATCTGTCAAAATGATCATAATGCAATCATTCAAGTACGTATTTTTATATCAATTCTGTTTAATTAAATTTTAAATTAAATAGAAAATAAAAAATTTAATAAAAGATGATAAAGTTCGAAATGAAGATATTCTTCGACTTTTATGTTTATATGCATTGCGTTATGAACGTCATTCAAGTAATGAATTGAATACACTTAAAAATGAAGTACAAAAACATCGACGATTTCCGGAAAAATACATACATGTAATATTTATGAATGTATATATAAAGATAAATTATTAATATATAGTTCTTTTTATGATTAGTTTATTCAAGCATTACTTGATTATGGTGGTCAAAAATGTCGACAAACAGATTTATTCAATAATCAAACACCAATGGCTATAACACGACACTTTATTCGGGGATTGAGAGTATGAAAAGAATTTAAACATATTTTATATGTATATTTATGCAGATGTATATATTTTAGGGAGTTGATAATGTCTATGCCCAACATGTACCATTAATAAAAGATTTACTCGAACAATTATTACGTGGTAAACTCAAGGACACATTATATCCGAGTATCATCTCAAAAGATCAAGTAGCACTAAATACTCGTCATACAACGAATCAACAGAATCAATTACAGCAACAAGGACAACAAATAAAGTAAAGTACTTTATCTATCTATATGTACACAAAAATTCCAATTTCCGTTGGAATTTTGTAGACCAAGCGAAATTATTGTTTATATGATTGGTGGCATAACATATGAAGAATCATTTCATATTCATATGATGAATAAACAAAATGCGCGAATTATACTTGGTGGTTCTTATGTACACAATTTTTCATCATTCATTGATGAAGTAATTACTGGAGCATCATTAAATTTATTTTCTGAATCGAATGAATAATTTTTACCAAAAGGCCGTTAGCAATATGTTTTTAATTTTGTTATATATATATATTAATTTTTTTAATGTTATGAAATATTAATTTTATATTTATTGAAAAGAAAATATATTTATGTATTTGATTATAAATAAATCATGAAAAGAAACATAAAATTAGATCTATTGACAAGATAGCATCTCATTGATCATGAACAGATAGATGGATAGATGTGATGTGTGAAGGATGAAGATTTTTCTTTTTTTCTTGTTTTTTTTTGTGTAGTATATAGAAGGAGACGAATAGGGAATTCTAGAAAAAAAGAGAGATTGTGAATCGTGCTTCGACATTTTCGCTCTTATGATTGAACGGTTATCGTCGTCTTCATCGTCATCTCTTAACATAGTAATAGAGCAGAAAATGGTTCCGATCAGTCGGCAATAGATCAAATAATATCAAGTAAGTATTCAAAGACCATTACGTATGTGTATTTAATACCATTAAACCTTGGATACATTAGAACAGGTTCGTGTTCAAAGAAAAGAAAGTAAAAGTATATTTGTCTTTTCTCTTCCACTTCATGCATAAATATGTGCTTTGGCTCGCTTCTATCCCTTTCTCTACTCTCAATGATATCGACAGTTTGGAATAAGAATGTTACTAAAAGAAAGACGGCCGTACTGTAGCGATTAACATGGGCAGTAAGTAAGCGAGCGTGAAGAGCATAGAGACGACAAGAAAAAAGGGTCTCATATAACGCGTGTGTGCTTAATGAGATGCTACTCTTGCGTTCTTTCTTTCTCTGTTGGTAGCTAACGGCAGACAAAAACAGAAAGGCACTTCTATTGCAATTGCCTGTTGTCGAGCATCCAAACTACAGTACGATCAGTTGAAGGCGAAGATAAGGAAAATCTTTTTTCTTCTCTTTTCTGTATGTGTGTGTATATTCCATCCTTCTTCGCTTTCTTCTTCTTCTTCGTCTTCTCGTTCTTTGGTTTCTACTAAGCCTCTATGTCTTTAACGTCTGAAAAACAGATAAACAAGACAGAATAGTAGACCTTGTTATTGCTGTTGTTGTTAATATTTCCTGACTTAAATCGATTTTTTCACTTGTTGACATTTTTGGTCATAATCATGTGTTTTGAAACTATTAACATCAATCGATAAAGTCACTGGCGTATATCATGCAACTATCGGCAGTTTCACCGATATCAAAAACTTATTCACGAACAATGAAGACAACTCATTTATTAATTCGAGTAGGTATTTTAACTATGGAGATAAACATTCTTATTCATTATCTGACAAATTAACATCTGTATTTGCTGATCTTTATCTTAAAACCAGATATATACATTATTTACTATTATACTAGAAAAAAAAAGAAGCTTTAGGTGTATTTTATTCTATGTTTATTTAATCCATTGTCTTGAATTTAGTAAAAAAAAAAGAATGATTACATAAATGAAAGAAATTGTACTACTAAGACGAAAAGATTAGTTATTACTTCTTTTCTTTCTTTTTTTCTTTTGATTGAACAAGGAATTATGATCAGTCGTAGACCTTTTATAAACACTTTTCGTTTTCATTAATTTGTTTTCTACAGGTTGTCTCCAGTGAAACATTTACACGCTTTATAAATCGTGAACCATTCATATTATTACAGCCACAATGTGTCATGCGCGCATTTCAAATATGTATTTATCTACCAGCATTATATGATGATCCATGGCTTATATTCAAAGGTAAATTGGTTTAATTTAATTTTATGTGTGTTTTCGTTTTTATCGTAAATCTCAAATAGAAAACTAATCGAAGTGAAATTTAACATAAGAAAATAAACTTTATTTCTTTTTTTCTTTCAAATAATCAATAAAATAAATCGAATTTCTGATTTTAAAAATTCTAACACAGGTACATTGTTGCATAGTACTTAGAATGTTCTTAATTTCTATTTATGTACATTTATATAGTAGAAAGAATATATCTTTCAGCACCTAATGTATTTCTTTTTATTGTATCAACATGTCGCAATTTTGTTAACATATAATGATAGATGGATGAGTATATGGATAATAACTATTATCTACCCACGTTGTTTTTGTTGTAATCTTTTAATTCGGATGCCAATCTTACACTGTCTATTTACCATTAGTTCGCCTGTTACTATTATCGTGGTTTTTTTTTCGTTCTTCCCCTAACAATTAAAACCTGTTGTCGTCTGGCGACATATCTTCATTATTGATCATGCTGACTAAAAATAAGAATATAAATATATTTTTTTCTATCTGACTGTTCGTAATCGTTTGTAAAAAAAAAAAAAATACTCATGCCTCGCATCTATTTACTAACTTGTCTATATGATTTATGAGCTATTGAGACTTATTAATATTATTAATGTTCATTTATGAAGATAGACGTTCAACAAAATTTGTTATCTGTCTTCTAATGTTGTTGTTATTGTTGTTAATATCGTCTTATTATACATACGGTAGTGATTAATAGATTGGACCGAGACACTGAAACACATATATACCAATGATTGGTATGTATTAATATTTCTTTCTATGAAGAGAAAGAAGAAGAAGAAGAAGAAAAAAAGACCAGCAATACCAGATTGCTGGCTACCGTCATATTCTCCTTCGGTAAGCTCTCATCATCAACTAAAGAATTGTAGATGATAACGAGTAAGTGCGGAAAGATATTCGTCAGTCTACAGTAGATATTTAATACTGATTTATGCATGTCTTCTATAACATAGATTATACGAGTGGTTTGTGATGATAATGTTTTTATAAAATATACCAATTGACTTACACGTAATTATGATTATGATTAGTACAACAAAACAGAATTGGAATCGTATAACAATACTTTTTTTTACAATATCTATTGTTCAAGTATTTGTTCAATATGGTAAGATTATTATCAATAAAACAAAACAGAATACGCTTTCTGTATTGTTCATCGAAAATCTCGCTTTTGCATAGTCTTTTCTCGTCTTGTGAAATAAAGAAGAAAACTCGATAAAAGGAAAAGCTTTGCTGTCAGCTTATTAATCATGAAAAGCCGTCTATTAGTTCTAATAGAAACCCACTCTGTCTTTTATATTATTCTATACTAAGTATATGTTTGGTGTTTTTTTTTCTCTTTTTAATTTATCGTAAAAAATACTGATTTGGCTCCGACAAGCTTTCAAGGTTATATTTATTTATGTTTCTTGAGAGAATCGACCATTTCATGGTAAATCTATCAAAGTATGCAAATCGAACGGATGTATTTATTGTGCAAAGCTGACAGAACAAACATTCTATACGTCACATATGAGTTTTATTATAAAAATGACTTTTGATTGATTGCACAGAAATCGATTGTTTCATTTTTACGATGAATAAAAAATCTTTAAATAAAAACCAAAACAAAGAAAAATAACCCCTGCGATCATTGTAAGCGCCATTTAAATATCCTATTTATCCTATTGCAAAAACAGACATTTCTAGAATAGGATTAGCAGTAATAAATAACGAAATATCAGTATACATTAATAGAATATTTATCCTTCACTTTTATCTGTACTATATCACAACTGGTACACTGATGTGCGATTAATTTTTTGCTGTGCTTATCTTTTCAATTTTACCTTACGGCTATATTTCATCTAAGAATAGTGACAGTAGTCTAGACTGCCAACCTCATGATATTCTTTAATGTTCATTCTGTAAATTTTACAAAATATCAAATAGATCATAATTTGACCTCCATGATTGTTACTGACATTTATCGAATTCGTTGTTTCTTTTTCATTCTCAATATTTGATAAATACGATTATAAACATATCAAGTTACGCTATTTTTGTATTTGCTTTATTGTCTTTGTGATACTCTGAAATATCGATCATTCTTCCGAATAATTATAAATTGTTTTTTTTTGTTAATCCTTTTATTCATCTATTCTTTAGTTATATTATAACTAAAAGTATATTGTATTGACTATATATGTTGTCTTCACAGACGAATATCCGTTCTGACGTATCTATTTATATATGTTTACGTGTAATGAAAGAAATAAATGTGCACGACATCACTATGTATTCGATGCAAACATTTATACGTACGTCATCGACAAGAAATTTATTCGATGACATAAGTGGTGTCCATAGTTGCAGAGAGCAGAATTGCCGGACGAGCGTTTTGTACCTCGTTGTTTGTCATCGTTTATGTTGAGCTTCAGTATATTAACATTATTGTTAATAATACCATACTTTCTCTCCTATATTTACTTGAAAGAAATGAATGATTATGTTGATTTGGCTATGGAAATTTTAAATGATTCTTCCGAATCGGATTCAACTAGTAAGTTTATTTATTTCTGTTTTCGTTTTCTTGTTGTATTAAACAATAGAGAAATCTTTTCATTGAATCTATCTATGTTAATTATACATATATGATTTGATTTTTTAAGAATAGAAAAAACTTCATTATGTATTTGCGTTAATAATTATAAGAAACCAATTGATGATTGTCCAAATGATTTTGGCAATCATCGATGTCTGTCTTTCTAGTTATATATATCTACAAATAATCGTTTTTCCATTCCAAAAAAAAACAATAACCTATAGTTTCTGTTTTTGATTATTCATAAAAATTTAATTTTTTCGATGATATTGTGTCTCAGAAAGAAAAAAAACTAAATATTATCTTTTGTAAATAGCTAACAGGTGATGTTTTTCTTTTCATCAATGACTATAGAAGAAATATGTAATTGATATCGTTGAGAAAAGAAAGAAAGAAGCACAGATGATGTTTATAAAATTTATATTCATTTGATTTAAAAATTGTCTGTCGAAGTTTTCTTATGAATTTATGTTTTGTACCCAATGAACTGATGCTTCTTTTTGGCGCTTATGGTTTTATGATTTTTAAAACAGAACACAAAAAGAAATAGATCATTAAGAACATATTATACGATGTTAAATGGATAATATTATCAAAATGGTTTTCATAATATGGAAAAAAAAGTCACTCATGCTTACGTTAATCATACGATTTATGTCATCTCATTTATGGAAAGAATATTGCCGCTTAATGAAGATTATTCAAGACTTCCGGACATGTAAATAAGTACGAATAGGCTAATAGAATAAGATAAATTAGAAAATGGTAATGAGAAGAGTGTTGAATGTTGTGTAGAAAAAAAAAACGAACAAAATTTTTGTCTTCATACAAAAACAATGATATTACATAGAAAAGTATATAATTGCATGACATGATTATCTTCAAAAACAAATCATTTTTCTCTCATAACTATCAAGATTTCATAGGATTATTGAAGTGCTCTAATCAACGTTGTACATTGACATTGTATCGAGGGGAATAAATTCATTTCTGATTTTTCAATGATTTCCGGTATATTCAATTAGCTTAGAATAGTCTTTTATTTTTATACTGACAATGAAATCTTTTGTCCTATAGTTTTATCATGTAGTTTTCTAATCCGATTGAGAATGTATTCAGATTGGTAAACTCACGATTTTAATTAAACAATAATTAAAAAGATTGTCACTGTTTATCTGCCTTTATGTGTAATAGTTATGGATCAGTATGAAGCTGATGAGGGTTTTTTTTGTCTTTTCAAATTTCAGTATCAGCTTCTTTTATCATGGTTAGATAGGTCTTTTCAAGTTACTTTTATGTTTTTGTAGCAAAATTAGTTGGAAAAATCTATAAAAAATTGCAGTATATCCAAAACACAAAATCTAGATACATTCAATATTTTATTTTGTTCGCCATAGTGATAGAAACAACAGGTTATTCGATGTATTGATAAAACAATAAATACGAATTTTGTGTTCAGAGTTTTTAACGATGAGTTTCTTAGTTGCAAGTCAAAAGAACATCACATTCAAAACCAGCAGAAAATTTTCATCGAAAAGTAAACTCAATATTTAAAACTAAATTTTTGTTCTATTTTCATCCTTACGATCTTATCTGTCATTCGTCTAAGGTCGAATTTCATTTTAAGTACTTTTCCATGGAAATCATTCTGTTGATTCTGAATACGGTATTCCTTTTATTGGAAACCAAAGACAAATCCATATTTATTGTGTTTTACAAGCATATCAAAGTCTATTCACTCAACAATATTTTTCACAAAACATCTGCAATGCAGATATGTGGGATCGAGACTCAAAAAACTAAGGTCTCCGAGACCGAAATCACTAGAACATAAGTTGCCGAGATTATGACTGGCACCAAAGAATTTGGCGCCGCACATTTCTAATTATATGACGAGGAAAAATATCTAATATTTAATGTGCCGAGATAAGATATTTTTGATATATTGCAATTTTGATTTGTTTTTCCATCTAATTTTTCTACAAAAAAATTCTTAAAAATAACTTGATGAGATCAATCTATCGATGACTAAAACATTTGGCACCTGTCATGTTTTATTCCATCATCGAACGACATAAACTATAATTATCTCTCAATCAATATTCATTATTCGTATGAATAGATGTCTTTCATATCTTTAATTGAATAAGACATAGTGTTAAAAGACATTTCCTCGCAAACGAAAAAAATATTTTTCTCTCTTAATCTAATACTTGCATAAACTAAAACACATCATTTTATATGATGCTAAACTTTGGCAGAAAGACAGTTAGAATATAAATTCAATTCCATTCAAATAAATAATATTTACTTATCTATAAAATAATAATCAACCGAAACTGGAAATAATTGATACATAATGATTGAAAATAAAAAGTCACTTGATGATTGACTACTTATTTTTTTTTTTCTCACAATATTGTTAGATTATTCTATGAGTTTAACTTCCTCTTGCAAATCATAAATGTATGTGAATATCAGAAAACAAAACAAAATGCGAAAAATCCTATTTGTTTACATAATGTTTTTACATTTAGCATCATTTTTTCGTTTCATTTTATGCCAATACTGTGATTGAATAATTTTTAAATTGACTAATGTAACATTTCTTTTTTCCACTTGTTTTGAGTAGATACAGAAAACAATTACGTGTATAAAAGCATCATCAACAACATTCATATGTTATGACGTAAACATCTAACAACTTGTTGGTCAATTTTATATTCACATAAAATTATTCGAAATTTAAGAACCGTTTCAATTATGATTATCGAATTTGTAATCTAAGCTTCATTAATTTTTGTTTTGTATTCATTCTTATATTTAAATCCGATAGGTTCGTTCTATGATTCTTGCATAAGAACGAACGAACGTGTTATCTTATATGTAGTTTGTGAAAATATTGATTAATGTACTACGCCTCTCACAGTATATGTATATATATATATCCTATTTATCTATTCATTGTCGATGAAGAAAAGGTCGTCAATCTATTTGTTCATCATCATCTGGAAAAAGAATATGAGCAGTACTTATTTCCATAGATTACTCTAATAATAACAAAAAAAAGCATGTTTTTCGATTATGTCTGGGTATGCTCAGTTAACAACATTGAATATTAACGTTCATGCCTTTTTCATATGATAAACACTGATATTCATTCAATCATTTTGAATTTATCTATAAAATTTATTCTCGTTTATTTTTTTTCGTTTCTCTTTCGCGCGACATAGATTCGTTCAAAAAGAGAGGAAAGAGAGAAAAAGCGGGCACCCTGCTGTATATGTTCTCTATCAAAACATATGTGTGCATATGCAAAAGGCAGCGAGAGAGAGAAGAAAGAGAAAAAGTTGTTTCTTATTTATATATATATGCATATGTACTGAGAAATAGGAGCACAGTAAAGTAGTAATCAGATCGATTTAATGGTCATGAATTTAAGTATTAGTGGTAACAGAAGATTATCATTATGGAATTTTATTTCTTTCGAACCGCTTTATGTTATTATTCCTAATATATTTATCATACGTCCAATACGAATTTTATTGAATTATTATATTAAACCGGCAAAATTTTTAGTCGTCATACTTCCACGAAACATTTGGAATAAAGGTAATGTAAAATATATATGTATGTATGTGCACCAGTTGTTCAAAATTAAAAAATGATGAATGTAACATATGTCGCGAACCTTTTTTTTGTGTTTGCGCAGTAGAATTATTCGAGTGTGGGTAATTTAAAAAGTCAAACGATTAAGTTCAATTCTTATTTCTAATAAGAAAAAAACTATATAACATCCAGAGGTGTTCTAAGTGACGAGGGTGGTGTACCCCCCTCTCTCATCCAATCTTGTTGACCTCGAAACACCTCTGATCTCATCGATAGAAAGTTAATTAGATAGTCAAGAATATTTTTATTGATCATTCGTAGACACACACGTTGAGCCCTTTGATTTTTTTTCTTGTCGATATGTTAAATGGATACCATGATCATTTATCAATCGATCTCTTGTGTCATCTTCAATATATGAAAAAGAAAAAAGAGCAGATGTATGAAAACAAGAAATTATTATTTGTATGAGAATTATGTAATATGAAAATAAAAAGAATAGAAGACACTACAAATGTTCATATTTATTTAAAAAATTTGCATATATCAATCGATTACTTTTACTTTTAGTTCGTCGAAATGAAACAATATGTTGTTTAATTGGATTTGGTATTGGTGTTGGTTGTTGTATACTTTATCGTCTTATTTCAAATTTTCTCACTCCTTCTTCATCGTCGACAACATCAATCTCAAATAATACACTATCGTCTTTGTCAAACAATATACGTGATGTAAGTTGTAAGCCATATTTTAACCGCTTCTAATGAAGCTAAAACATGTCTAGATTCTCTATGATATAAGGTCAAATAATAGTTTCTTTTATTGTTTTTTTCTTTTTCATTTCAATTAGGCAAAAACCTCACAAATGGGTCAAGAACATTCATCGTTATCTTCCAATGGAAATGAAATAACTGTAACTTATACAAAACGCCCACGTTCATCAACAACATTAAAACGAACAATACCAGATAGAATTAATACAACAACAGCTAATGATAAATGTCATTATCAACTATATTCAAATGATTCCGATCGTGAACCATTACTTGGTTTACCTATTGATAAACATCATATATCAATACCAAATAAAAACTATCAAACAAGTCAATTATCTGACGAAATGACATGGTCAGAAATATCATCAATGGGTACAAGTGTTTTATTACAAGAATCTTATCATTCCAATTCTTTAACTGGTGATTCTGGTGTTGATTGTCATGAAATTTCGACAATTAAATTATCACACAGTCAACAACATAATCCTGATGTAACAACAATAACAAACCCAATTATTGATAATGATTATGATGAAAATGAATCATTAATTAATTATTCAATAAATGATACAAATACATTACTGCATTCAGAACCAAGAAAATATGATTCTGATACAGCACTTAGTCGTGGTGTTATACTTCAAGATACACGTAAGTAAATTAAACATTTTCTTTTCTTTAAACTTTTTTTTTGTTTCTTTTTAGAAACAGTAACAGAATCTCATGTTCGATCTTGTATGTCAACAGAAAAAGGTTTAGAACGTGCATTAGAACAGACAAGTCGTTTTTATTCTGACTTAGAACATATTGCAACCGATTTAAATACGTTATCAAAAAAATATTCTAAATCACAATCATCAGTATCACCATCAGTATCAAAATATTATAATAAACCTACAAATAATACAATTGATGCACTTGATTGGGACTGGAATGATGTTCATTCTTCACCATTAGTACAATCACCAAAAAATCGTCATAAAAAACAATTTCAACATTGTACATCGTCATCATTATCCCGTTTAAATAATCATAAATATAAAGTACGGAAACGATTAAATAATATCCAGAAACAAACGGATTATAATGAATCAGATCTTGAAATGCGTACATCAATTTCATATGATTGTACAAGTTCACCTTTAAGACGAAGTAAGAAAGAAAAGTTACAATAATAACTTGATCCTTTGTTTTTTTTTTGTCTAAGGACCAAGTTCAGTTTATTTTGATTCAACAGATAATACAAGTGGTGATGAAAATTTTGGAGATGAAACTCTACAAATTCCATCACCATCATCGGTGCTAACTTCATCAAGAGCGACAGAATGTTTTTCAATTTCAAAATAAGATCTATTATTAGTGTTATACGTAGATCTTATTTTTTTTTCTTTCTTTCTTCCGGTGGTGATGGAACGAAGAGCCTTAAAAAAACTGTTCTTCGAATATTTACATGTATAAACATAACATTTTAATTGGTGATACAGTGAGATCTACCCCCCTTCTCGGTGTGTCAGATTCTGTGTATGTATTCATGACATCTTTACATCCATTTGTATACTCTCTGTTTTCTTGTATGTATGTGTACATGTCATTTTCGTTTCGTCTTGTTTGACAAATGTCTCCTGTTGTGTATTCTCACTCTCTTTTTGCTTATTCTTATCTTTGTTTTCCTTTTCTTTTGTTCAAATTGCATTTGACTGCTACACATAGATTGATGAATAATCCCTTCTATGTTGAACTATCATGGTAATGATTATTGACAGACAAAAAACAAAACCTTCAGAATTAAAGTATTTAGTTTGATTTAAATGTCTGTCTATCGTGTGCTCTCTCACTATACCTTTTTTTGTTTGTTTATTTTCCTTCTTATGGCCATTGGCGTATATTACATACGATATATGCACATATAATTTGAAATAAATGCAGACAACTAGATATGCTGATAGACATCTAGGTTATAATTGGAAACATTTTTTTGCTTGTTTTTTTTTTTTATTATGAGGAATTATGATTAAAGAAATCGTTATATTTCAAGTTGAAATAGCCTGAGGATATTTTTTTTTAATATGTTTTCGTTTTATGAATTCATTCAAGTTCAAAAGAAAATTTTTTGAATTAGATCATTGCATGATCACGATAAAAAAAATTGTAACGAGTTTTATTTGAGTGTCGGATGATTGTGGTGAAGTGTGATTTTTTGCAATCTATTTTAACCATTAAAAACGATATTACTACACTTATAATAACTGAAAAAGAAGCCTTCATAAATTATGTAAGACTTTCATAAGTTTGTCTATGAATATTTAATTAGGCTTCTTTCCTGTTATAAATAAAATGTCTAAAGAATTTATAACCTTATCAAGTATTTACATTATTGAATATGGCAGCTTAAAAGTGAAGACCTATAATTACAACTGATGAGATCAATGAGTAAACAAAAGTTGTGTTTTTTCTTTTTTTTTGCTTTGTTATATTTCTGCTCTATTCATCATTTTATTGTTGCTATTCATCCTGTCGGTGACAATAACAAGGAAGTGAATTTGTTTCATTTTCATGATAGTACATGGAACACCTCCTGTATTCGGGACTTGAACATTGTTTTTACAGTTCTGATTGCTGATTTAACTTCTTTTTAATGAGCATACGTGTAATTTTTTTCTCTTTCTCCTCTGCATTATTTCTGGCGAATGCACTAAAACTGTTGTTAACGGTTTGTTAAAATTGTATATATCAAGGAAAGCAGCGAGATTGTAACACCATCTTATTATATTAAATGAAAAAATTCAATTAATCAATGATAATCATAGGGATAATAGCTAATCATAATGTGATTTGGCTAAAAATCGAATATTTCACTTTGTTATGTATTCAATGTTTTATTTTAAAATGAAAACAAAAAAGAATATTTAAATGATTATCAAACAAACCAAAATTTACGTATTAAATAAAAATTCAAAAGATTTGATCGAAACAAAGCAACATTTTGTATTCTGTTAAATAATTTTTCTATTCATAAATATTTAAATGCAGAAGAAGAGAAGTAACACGAAGAATAGTCACAGATTATTTCAAAACTACTAAAGAAGTTTATATTCTAAAACTATTTAATTTCATTTCGTAGTAAATATATAGGACATCTTCTATACATGAACACCTCTTAATACTGAATACTTTTTCGAAAGCCCCCTACGGTGTTCATTCAAGAGATGTTTTATTGTATTTGTATGGTCAATTAAACGTCAGTTGTTTCGTATGACGAAGAAAAGATCTTTGACACCAGTTTATTTTTTCTTGTTCATGGCATATGACTATTTGCATGTCATAGAAAGTTTTTCTTCATTTAGCAGATATTATAAGCCAGCAAGTTTTAAGAGAATTGTTGTTTTATTCGATTCTTCTTCTTTTTGAAGCATTTCTGTCTATTTGTTCAAGAGATGAAACGAAGTTTATATGTATTTAAATGAATAGGATATCATATTTTGAACCGTCACACAGTTGAAATAATTTGATCAGATGATTTTAAAACTCTGTAAATAATACTTTAGTTTAAAGAGATAGATACAAAGAAATGCAACACTAAGCAAATAGAGAAATAATCAACAATCGTTTCATACTCATATGATCATTATTCAATAAGCATACTTAGCAAAAAAAAAACATATATTAGATTGAGTATCTACAAAACAAAAAAAGAACTCATTCATTTAATTGTTATATATGTATAAGTCAACACAAACTCATTGTGAATTGATCGATGAATTAAAAAGAATTGTATTAGTATCGCATGATGAAAAATCTCTACTATCGAATGGTTCACTTTTAAAAACAATAGAAACTCTATTGATGATGCAATTTCTCATTTTCTACTTAGTACTATTTCTATTTACATATAATTCATATTTTTCTATTGTTGTTTTCTAATATACATCGAATGTTTGATTTTGTTCTGAAAATTATTCGAAACAAAAATTTCTTTTTTAATCTATAAATGTAAATTTACTTAGAGTCTCTCTATTACTTTCGTTTGTCATTAAACATAGCTGAATGTTACTAAGCAAACAAATCTGACAATATATTGAAAGATAACAAATAAGAATTTAATTAAGAAATGTTGAAGCACAAGACCAGACATTGGTAATTTTATAAGGTATAATCTATTATTAATGGATTTAAATACAGGAATGAAACAACAATACTTGCATACATGACAAAGAAATGATTAATAACTACAACATGAATTAATAAATTGTTTTTCTTGGAAATTCACCTGGCAACTTCTTTCTCTTTCTCTCTCTCTCTCTCTCGAGATTATTATTCATCAAATATTAACAATCACAACACTAAGTCTTACGCCTACTTATATTTCTTATTATTCATTACAGAAATCATATTATAGAAAAAAAAAAGTATTCCTACGTCCTCTATAACAATCTATTATTCACTAGAGTCAATACATATTATTATTGAAAACGATATTTAAATTTAAGGTCTAGCAATATATTCAAAACATTTTTTTTTGATCAATCTACATACAATGGTGCTCAAAATTAGTCATATATTTAATCGATCATCTTTTTTTTTTAATATCATCAGCTGTCTGTGTCACTTATTTATTCTTTCCGACTGAAAATACCAAAAATGATGTGCTTCGATGTTGCTACATAATTGAGCATACACCACATGCGAAAATATAAGGACATAGGAAGATTAAAAACCTCGTATATTATCCTTGTGACATAGAAGTTACATTTATGATAATGAAGTGAAACCTCGTTAGAACACATTTTAAAACATGTCTTCTAGTTGAAAAGGATTAAATGCGAAGTACAATATTCAACCATTTTGTATTGATGTATAATCAATTTTGTAACGAAATCGAATCAGATCATTTCGTAAAATTTCTAGTCCAGCAGAATAAATATGTATGGCACAGATAGCTGGTATTTTGACTCGATAAACTATAAAAATGAGGCTACATTTTTATGAAAATCGCACCTCGGTCGGTTAGATTTATGATCAATTTTAAGCGCCATCATAAATTTCAAACTTATTGAGATTTGCTACAGTGGATATATATATATATATATTACAATCATTAATAAAAGTTCTGTTACTAAACTTGTCCAAAACTTGATTGATATTCAACTTCTGTTTTCTTCCAATATTCAATATTTATCATATGATAAAAAAATGTTTCACGACATATTATCCGGCATGATAACAACCATCCCAAGACATGTTTTTTTTTTCTTTTTTTTGTTCTTGATCATAACATCAAAGTATTATGTAAAATGACAAAATTGCAATAAATTATTCATTTGCATTTCTCACCTTTTAAAAACACTCAGTTTTTCTTCGTATAGACGAGAATAATCTTCTATGTCAATAGACACAATGAGACAAGGTGAATCGAAAAGAATTTCGAAACATACCAAACTAACTGAAGTGTTATTTACAGACACAACATATAATTATTTGAAATAAATCAAAATTAGATTAAAAAAAAAATTTTTATTTAGTCCATCGGATAGGACATTCTGTATTTATTATTTAGAAAAAAAGAATAAACCTACAGATGTAAGTCTTAAAATACAAAGAAAAATGTCACGCATAATGCTATCACAAGAGTCAACAGACAACGGAAATTTTGTCTTTTTTCTCTCTCACTCTCCTTCTCTTTCGATGTGCACATACATATAAGTGACCTAAAAGAACTCAACAACAACAATAAAAATGCGGATGAGTCTTTACTTGACTGAAACATCTATTGCATATTTGGTTTAATTATACTATGCAAAAGTTCTCTTGAATAAGAATTATCAATCATCATCATCATCGTTATTGTTTGAATTTGGAATAAACCTTAGAAGTAATGCAGCATCAACATTTATTGAACAATGTGGACATGTTAAACTTTTTTGAAACCAACGATCTATACATATTGGATGAAATACATGTGCACCATCACATGGCAATTGTCGTACTTGTTCATTAGGCATAAAATCCATTAAACAAATATCACATCTTAAGAAAAATAAAATTATGAATCAGATATTTGTTCTATTTTAAATGATTGAGTTTTTTTTTCTATTATTAATAATTACTCTGTTTGTTTAATAGTTTTTTCATTATAATTAACTAATGGTAAATGTTCAACAAGATTTCGACATTGTGCTGCTTTAATAGCATTGAGATCAGCTGATGAACGACTTAATATAACTAACTGAAATTCGATTGAAATATGATTTCGTTAAACTATGATAAACGAAAAAGAATATTTTTTACTTTTGGTATATGTGTTTCAGATACAGTTGAAACTGGATGACTAAAAGCTGTATTTGAATTTGATGGAGAAACTGTTAATGATGTAGAAATAGGAGGAAAATTAGAAGTAGCAATATCAAGAAGACCGGAATGATCTTCAGGCATACGCCAACAATTACCCATTAAAAGGAAGATAGTTATTGTCTAGAATAGAGAGAAATATGATGATCAAGAGAAGAATACATACGCGCATATTTAAATGTCGCAATGGACGTACTAAGAGATCAGCTGGCTCACGTCACTCTCTCTCTCTCTGCCTTTCGGTTCTTCACAGTACGTATGACTCAAATTCGTTCATATAAATTTTATCCAATCTTAAAATTAGTGTGATCTTTTTTTTCAAATTTGTTAAATTGAAAGAAAAACATATTAAGTTAAATATTATATATTTTTCATAAAAAGGTCTTGCTTTTTCTTAAATTGATAGATGTCACTAAATGATTTCGGTAAGAATCACTTCGTTAGAGATGCACATGAGCACTTGTCTGTCATGGCTGTCATGTCGCCGGCGTCGTCGTATGATTTTTTTTCCTTCCTCACTGAGCGCCGTGTGATTGATAATTCATGACGCATAATTTCTATTTGATTTTGTTTTTATTTCAGATACATTATTCCTAAAACCTTAATTTTGTGTTTTTCACGAAATTTTAAAGACAAAAAGGAAACAAAAAAAGCCAATCTATTTTTTATTTATAATGGCTAGCACTAATCGTCAAACAAGTAACAATAATCCAAATGCTAATCGTTCAACAGCTAATGGCCAAACAGGCCGAACATGTCAATTTAAAATGGTTCTATTAGGTGAATCAGCTGTGGGTAAATCATCATTAGTACTTCGATTTGTTCGTGGACAATTTCATGAATATCAAGAATCAACTATTGGTGCAGCCTTTCTTACACAAACTGTATCTGTTGATGATACAACAGTTAAACTTGAATTATGGGATACTGCTGGGCAAGAAAGGTAATCTTTTTGTTTAGAAATATTGTTGATTGAATTTTTAATATTTCGTGCTTCTTTTTTCTTTAGATATCATTCATTAGCACCAATGTATTATCGGGGTGCTCAAGCAGCTATTGTTGTGTATGATATAACAAATGCGGATACATTTAGTCGAGCTAAAGTATGGGTTAAAGAATTACAACGTCAAGCAGCTCCAAATATTGTTATTGCTTTAGCTGGTAATAAAGCAGATTTATCAACTAAACGTCAAATTGAAGTTGCTGATGCTCAAACATATGCAGATGAAAATGGTTTAATATTTATGGAAACGTCAGCTAAAACAGCAATGAATGTTAATGATATATTTATGGCAATAGCTAAAAAATTACCGAAAAATCAAGATTCGTCTACTACATCTCCTGGACGAAGGGGCAATGATGGTCAATCAATAACAGTTGATCGGCCAGGAAATCAACGAGCGCCTGGGAATGATGGAGGATGTTGTGCTGGTAGTACTAAGTAAAGATTTCTTTTCTTTTCTGCTTTATTTGTTTCTTAAAAAAAATAAAAGCAAAATACCGTCAGACGCTCTTCACGAACAAAATCGATTCGTCAAAAAACAAAGAAGAGACCTATATAAAACACCTATTGGCCGTAATTTCTTTCGTTTTCTCTTTTTCTCTTTTGTATATAACATATTAATATTCTCTTTTTTTTTGTCACAGTGATATAAGTTAGATCGGTTAAGGAAAACAATAACCAACAGATGATTCGTATACACTCAAGCATAACATTTAATTTATCTATTTAAATGCGTCATTCGATTTCATTTTTTTCTCTTTTCATTGTTCAATCTCTCTCTTGTCTTGTATCGCTGTAAATTTCTTTGTTGTTCTGCATTCGCTTGTGTTCTTTGCGTATTTACAAAATAACTAAACCTCTATATATACATATATCCATTGTATTCGATCTTTTTATTACTACTTGGTCTATTTACATTGATTTCTTTTTTTTCTGTCGCGTGTGACCATGGTTGCTGGTTTTCTGTTTCCAAAAAAACAAAAAAAAAAACAGGAAACAAGAAGATTTTATATTGTCAATCATTTATAGGCTTCATATTCTAAATTATAAAACATGTATACGCATGTACACAATGCTGTGAATCAAAAAATAAATATACATCTTTTCATTATCTAATTATTTGATGAAACAAAAAGAAAAATATCGGTATTGTCTTTAGACGAATTCGAATAGATCTTTACATACTTAAACTTCTGTATCTATTCGTTCTTCGTTGAGGATTAACTTTTAGCTTCGTCTTTTTTTCTTTTCTATTTACTTATGTTTTTTTCAAGTACATTCATTTTTTATACATATAATTGAAGATAAATGAAAATAAGCGTGAGATAAAAATAACAAAAGATAACGACACATGAGTACATACAAGTATTATATAACAGTAGTATAGTATGTCCTGTATACTATCTCTTTTGGGTTTTTTTTTATAATTGTTTATTATCATGGAGATATACATTAGATCAGTAACATTACTATCATATTCTAATCGAATCAATCATTTCTCGAATTAAATTCATATTTTACTGATAAATCAATTGAAAAGTATTTCTTTAAGGACCAATTTTACTTGTCTGTCGTATTTAAATATAGAATCTATCTTGCTTATTTGATTATGTTTGTTATTCTTATTGCAGTATGTACTGATAATCGATTTGTTTTCTATTTAGAAAAAAAACATAGAGAGAAATCAAGTCGTCTATATGCAATAACAAATGATAACCTTAAAAAAAATGAGCACAACAACAATAAACATAACGAGCAAAAAAAAGAGAAGGAAACTGAAGAAGGACCAAAATGTTTTTTTTTCCGTATAAAATCGATAAATTATCGAATTTATGAATTATTGTTTGATAATGTATGTGTGAGAGTAGGAAACGCAACAAACGATTTATTCGATGTTAAATGTCCGAAATTTTCTTTTAATAAAATTTGTAGACGATGACGATTGCCTACAAAAGAAAAAAGAGAATATAATTCAATTATATAAATATTCTAATATCTACCATCGAGTAAATCTAAATAGAATTTTAATTGAAATGAATGAGCTGGTTGGGTTTTGCCAAATAAATTAACAAACTAAAGAAATAATATCATATTAAATAGCAAGGATTTAGAAACAATATATATATATCAAACCAAATTGAAATGCTTGAAAGCTTTTTCAACATCATTGGTAATAGCATAAATGGCAGCAATATTATAATATACAATGGCTTGTCCGACACGTGCATCACGTGGTAACCAAGTGACTAAATCAGCTAAAGAAACAATAGATATAATTAAACATTTAGTCCAACAAATATTCAAGATTTTCATATGATCTGAGGGTGAAGACCTAAAAAGTTCAAATCCTGAATTTCAAAATCATTTTCTTGAAACTTCGATTCATAGTAAGATGTAGCGTAAAACAATTTAAATGAACGAATTTTAATCTAACCTTTCACCATTTATTCAAAATGCATAATTTTAATTTATAGACCATCGAATTATGAAAGAACTTCTTCAGCTGTTTCCCTCCTGTTTCAATGATTTCTTTGCTTATAAATACTACATAGTGTTCTAATTTGATTAAACTATTGAATTTTTCATCGGGAAGCCTTGAGTTCTCGGAAAACTCGTGTTTTCGAATTTTCATCTGAAACTTTGTACACATAGAGAACTCTAGTAGACTAGTTTCCATTAAAAAAAAAATTCACAAGTTTTGAACAAAGTTTCTTCGAGATATGAAGCTTTCAAAAAATGCCTGATGTATACACTATCCATGGAGAAAGGGAAGTCTCAAATTTCGAAAAAAACTTTGTTCAAACCTGAGTTTTTTTTATTGAAATTACTCTAGTTGAGTGTTTTATGTTCGTGAAGTTTCAGATCATAATTCAAAAATACGAGTTTTCTGAAAACCTGGGAACTCTAGAAAATAGACACATTAAAAAACTCGATAGCTTAGTCAAATCTCAATAGAAATATCAGCTTTTATTAGAACACTATGTAGTATCTACAGGCAAAAAAGATCATTAAAAACGGAAGAGGACAGCTAAAAATGTCGTAGATCAGTATTCGCTATATATGGAAATACGCTGCTACAAAAGGAGCACATGTCTTGATAGAGTTTGTTTAGTCCAAAATTTTCGTACTGGGATCCGGAACCAACCCGACAGGCTCTAGTCGGTGACTCATTGCTCAATATCTATACCAACACTGCACATTTCTACCATTAATAGATCTCATCAAACTTAGAATATGCTAAATGTTTTAGTCTCCATTCAGCTTATTTGATATTTTTTGTCTGTCGCTCAAGTCTCAGAAAAATAATTATCATTATTTCCAGTTGTCAAAAATTAATTTATCCAATTGATGATAAGCTTTATAATTTTGATCAAATATTAATGAGTTTTTTTTCGCATTATTTTCTTTTACCCTTTGGAATTGATGGTGTTGCTTCTGGTGTATCAGGTTTCTCTTCTATGAAAGAAAAAGTAAATAATAAGTATCAATTAAATGATATTATTTCTTTACCTTTATCTATTGTTGTGATAGGCATTTTAAATGAAAGATCATTTTCATTTTTTATTATTTCAGTATCGAGTTGATTGAGTGCTAATTCAATTTTATTCATTGCTAATAAACTTTCAGATAAATATAATCGAGCAAGATATCTAAAGAAAAAGAAAATTGAATAGATGAAATAAAATAATTCAATTAATATCATGGTTGCTGACTTATGTCCGGATGACGCTCGAGGTTCTTCTAATAACGTAGTTGCATAATTTTTAGCCGAAACAAAATCATTTAAACATAATGATACATAAGCAGCAGCAGTTAATATTGAACATTTTAATCCAATCATATCTCCTATTCTCATTGGATTTCCTGGTGGTGCTGGATAAAGTTTTGTTTCTTCTTTCCTATAAATAAAGTTTTTATAAAATAAAAAAAAAGAATTAATTTTTCTCTATATAGGGGCAAAATCATTCGTTCGCAACATGATTTCGTTAAGTTTGAAGACATGTATCTCGAGTTAATGAACGTTTCTAGAGCTGATCCTTATATGTAAAGTTTCTCTAGATACCCTGAAATTCAGCGCTAAAGGCCTTTGTTCGGAAGGAGTTATTAAAAAAAATAACATTAGTGACATGACGCGCTGTGTATATACAGACGAAAGAATGCTCTAGTGACCGAATGAGAAGTTCAAAACCAATATCTAACGGTACAAGTTCTTCTTCAGAATCTCTAGATGATGGGAAAACAAAAACACATTATTGTTTCTGAACTTGATAGGATCTCTAGAAAAACAATTTTTGAAGAGGAGGTTTGCATAGTCCAATCTTACTATAGAGTCTATCCTAAAGTTTATGGAGTTTTGTCTCGTCTGGATAGAGAGATATTCACTAATTACCTGTTAATTAATAGTTAGCTCAATATTTTTATTCAACATTTGGGCTAAGAGGGCGGCGCTGCTCACGAGGGTATCTATCCGACTGATAATCTCCCATTGAGCTCATTAGGTAGGATTCATAGTGTAGATAAAAGTCCTAAAAGAGTTCTTATCACTAGGCATTTTTTCTCTAATTATAATTATTTTACTGAACTTTCAGACTATTGCAAAGTATCATGAGAAAAAGCACGACAAGGAGTGCTAGTCTGAAATTCTCTTCGAGAATAACCTTTATGGTCCTTATGCCATCCTTAAAATTTCAGCTGAAACCGATGATTCATTCTCAAGATATATTATGCTTAAACATTGGGCTATTTTTGGAGCTCTTGTGTGAAAATAACGTTGTTTTTTTTTACAAATGTAATATCTCAGAAGAGATACATTCATTTGAGCTGAAACTTTCAGGATACTATAAGGACTATGAGAGCTATTTTGCTGAAAAGAATTTTAGCCTGAAACTTGTTGTTGCAATTTTTCTTGTGATAGTCTGCAATGAGTTAAAAGTTCAGTAAAACAACCATAACTCAAGAAAAAAAGGCCTAGTGGCACGAGGTCTTTTCAAGATTTTTATCTAAACTATGAGTTCTATCTATAAACTGAAACGAAAATTATCACTCGGATAGATTCCTTCGTTAGAAGATCCAGTTGACTATCTCTGAGTTTGTGGTTATTGTAGCGCCTACTCTGTGTTTCTTTGCTCACAAAAACAGATTTTCATCCCTTTGGAAGATGAAATCTAGATAAAATATTGAGTCATCTGAAGAAGCGAACATTTTAACATATGTGTTATACTAAAAGAACTTATTATAAAAACTAATCCTTGTAAAGAATTAATGTCAAATAAAACGTGTCTATATCATGTTTTGTGTAAAATATTCTATATCTTACTGTAAATCAGCTTCAGTTATAATTGGTAATGAAGTCAAAGCATTTTTTAAACAAAATAAAGCAAATTCCATTGAACAATTTTCATTTCCATTTGTAATTGTTGATTTTTTTGATGATGTTGATGTATTACAATTTCCTAAAATTAATTTATGATGAAAACCACTACCAATTGATTGTAAAACACATTTTAATTTTTCTTCTAATTTAAATATATCTTCATTTGATGAACGATATATCATAATACAACATTCAGCTAAACGTAACCATAAACGTATATTATTTGAATAAATATGTATAACATCAATTAAACATTCAAATGCTGGTAATGGTTGATGTTTAAATAATAATTGTATACCAAGATTATATAAAATCTCATATTTACGATTAATATTATGTATAATTAATTGTTTATCATTGCTATTTAATTGTTCAATAAGTAAACGATTATTTTCTGTTAATGCACGACGCATATAAAATAATGCAAATGCTGATTTATGTAAATGAAAATGTATACATGAAAGATTATTATAAAAACAATGTGAAGAATTTGTTTGTACTGATATTAATGATGAATTTGTTTGTTGATTATTTGTTAGAATTTTTAATGCTCGTATATGATTTTCTTTAAAATATTCAAAATTTGCACGTGCATATGTTAAACTTGTTGATGACTGAAAAAAATTAAATTAAATTAAATATTTAATTGGAAAACAAGAACAATGTTTTTTTACTATGTTTGTATTTTGTAGTTGTTTTAATTCTTTTTTACATGTACGCAATGATTTAAGCATAAGTAAACAACGAATTTTATACTTAAAAAAAGAAACAAAAAATATTAAATGCTAATTAAAGAATAATAAAAAAACAAACTAACCAAACTAATTTTTGATTTTAAAATTTCAAGATTATCATTAAGCATATTAGGACTATGTGAAAGACCGTTTGATGGTGAACTTGAACGTTCACTAAATAATTTTTCAAGATGTATCACTGTTGCAAGTGCATTTTCTGGCTATAAATATATTTTTCTAATGTCAATAAAAAATAAAAATAAAAAGAATCATATACCTGAAATGTACATAAATCAAGTTCACATAAAAGAAGACAAATTTTCCATGAAAGTGTTTCATCTAAAATTTGAACAAGAAAAAAGTGTTTTTGTTTATTTAAATAATAATATTTACCAATTTGTCCAATGAATCGAAACAGTTTTTCAACAATTAATAATGCTGATTGATATTGTCGCATATGATACAGAAGAACAGCCGTATTATAAAATAATGTACATTGATCGGGTTCTTCCAATGTTGTTACATTGTCTAATGAGCAATGAAGCTAGAAAGAAAAGACTCATTCATAGAAACTATCGATTTGGAGTAAGAAAACATCGAAGTGAGATGCACGGGACCAAGTTTTTTCGTCCAGGTAACTTTTTGTCTAGTGACCCCGGCTATGTCCTTAGTAAATCTAACCTAGTCTCGGTCCCGATGAGTAGGACTGAGGCTAAAATTGGTCACGCACTTATGTGTTTCCGATTATTGCGTAGAGTTTTATTTTATTTAGTTACACAGATTGATTATTTTATTGTTTGTCAGATTGATATAGAGTAGCTTTCAAAATAATTAAACTAGTAGATAATTTTATTTTATCTTTTGTTTATTTGAAAAGCTAAAATGATCTGATTTTCATTAGTTTACAACCCATAGTTTGTAGTATATTGATGACCATTTTTTTAGCAAATTGATGCACACATGTTCTATATTAACATTTTCCTTTTATGATACATGATTCAATAGAATAACGTCTGCTCTAAGTAAAAAGTACTTTTTATTGTAGCTGTTCTTTGAGTAAAGGTTAAAAAAATAATCGTCCTTTTGACCTATATCGAAGACTTTCAAAAACAAAGCAATACAAGAGATTCTTTTTTTCATAGGCTATTTAGCCGATGAATTGTTCAATATAGCATTGACAAGAGCACTACAAATTGCATGACATAATCTATTTTAATTGATAGTTAAAATTAGAAAAATTGTGTTGATTGTCTCCTATATATACACCATTGACAGATTGACCTTCCTGTAGCGTCTTATTCACGCATTAAAGAAGGTATAAAAAATTATTTTAAAAGCGTGGATTTCTAGGGAATATTTTCCCGTACAAAATTTATATTCTATATCTTTGTTACATTATAAATAGTAGGATTCCAAAGCTTATCGCGTAGTCTCGACAGCAGACTAGATATTTATCTCACTAAACAAGGGTGGATCGAAAGCAACTAAGTTTATCGTGTTGTTCTAGATTTCGTCCTCTATCTACAGAGCTTCAACGCGCAAAAATTAGCTTTGTATTTAATGAGATCTGCACTAAGCCTGTTTCTAGGACCGCGTTAAGCTCTTGATACAATAGGTTTCGATTTCATAAATAAGGGTGTTGTATAGAAAAAGATTCCTCACAAATCCATGCTTTGAAAGCATTTTTTTTTTAAAACTTTCTTCAATGCGTGAATCAGACAGTGCAAGGAGATCTTTATGTGACCGATATATGCATAGCTGACGATCAACACAATTTTCCAACATTAACAATCAATTAAAATAGAGTATCCCACGCAACTTGTAGTGCTCTTATCAATGCTATATTGACTAATAAATCGATTAAATATCATGTGAAAAAGAATCTCTCGTGTCTCCTTGCTGTTCAGAGTTTCTGGTATATACCAGAAAAAAAAAACATTGTTTTTTAATTCTTACTCCAAGGAAAGCTACGATGGCTCACTAATTTACGAAAATAAAGTGGGTAAATAATTTAGACGAGCTCTGTATATAAGATGAGCACTATGAAACTCAATCAGTTTGTTGTGATTTGAAAAATCAATAAAAAATATCAAACGATTAAAAACAATATTCTAAGACAATAAAAAATCTCTCGGATTGTAAGATGAACAGGACATATTCCTTCAAATGAAATTGTATATAAATGAGAGACAAATCATTTGTCGTCTATTATTATTTCATATAGATACGATTTTCAAAATTCTTAGAAAAATGTTCTCGATTTTGTCTAATCATTCCTGAGAATATCTACCTTAAAAATTCATGAAAATATTAATTTGATGACCATGTTTTTCAAGTTCACACTAACTATGATTATACAATAGATAAGAATTACCTTTTCAGCTATTTTATTAAGTTGTGTTTTAAATATATCTGTTTTTTGAAAACTGGACATAGCATATTCTGATAAGGCAATATTAAACAAAACTTTTGGATCATCCGGACATGATTCAAGAATTTTTTGTAGTGTTTTTAGACAAACTAAACAAAGAATAAGATATTTCAATTAACCAATATTATTTCGTATAAAAAAAAAACAAACCATCATGTTGTCCTCCTTCGTATTCTTGTTTAGCTTTAGCAGCTAATTCTTTATCTTGTTCAGAAAAAACTGAACATTGTTCACTATTATTATTTGTTGTTGTATTATTATCTTCACTCATATTTGTAGAAAAAGAAAATGTATATAAATATATCTAAAAACTAAGAAAAAATAACGAATGTTATTAATGATCAATGATGAGATTTCTTCTTTTTTTTCTTTGAACGTTCGCGAGATTTTGAACGTTTATGTTTTCGCTTAAATTCATCTTTATTTTTTTCAATAGATTTTAATGGTGGATTTCGAAATACATGTAAATAATTACAACGACGACCTTTGGGACATTTGCCATGTTCAAATAAACCTTTAAGTGGAAAAGCAAAATAATAGATTAAAAGAGCAAAAAAAACGTCGTTAGCACAATTCCTGTGGAATAAAATGTGAAAAACAATATTGCTGCTCTTGTTAATCAAAGGTAGAGCCCGTCAAGTATGAGACAAATCTGGTGGGCTCTAATGATAAGGAGATTATTTTTTTGAGACGTATTTCTTCTCTATTCTTTTACCTAATTATCTAAAAATGCGATAATGAAGTAGTTCATATAATGAATGAGGCATAATACATGGTCGCTTTTTGCATTTCAATTTTTAATTACTAACAAAAACAAAATATACTTTAAGATATAGTGTGAAAAGCTGTATAATTCAAAGCGAACACTTTTTTTTTATTTATCAATTTTTTATTTCCAAAATGAGCAAAATTCTGTGCGATCAATTTTCGACGTTGTGTCAAAATCATATATTGGTACACGACAAATTCGGTTTTTTCATATATTTTATCAATTAATGAATCATAGTTTTAACTTATGTTGTCAAAATAGCCTTCCATACGTAGTAATTCAGAGCCTTGAGATCAGGGCTCTTTGATAGCCATCTAGGGTTGTTAATGAATTGCACGCAACTTTCTTCACATCATAACAATGATTCCTGACGTGTAATAGCTTCACCAGGTTTAAAAATAATTGGAGACGTAAGACTATTTTTAAAAGCATTTAACCACATCATAATCCTTGTTGAATACTTAGCGGCCTGATTTATACCACTATGCTCGTCTTATAGGATAAAGATGTTCTAATGAAAAATATCCTTGTCAATAAATAGAATTGTTCTCAATCAATAGGATACAAAGTGAATTGATCATTTACCAAAAACATTCTCATGTCCGCAGCGTTGAAAATTAGGCACTGAGAACTTTTGGCATTTTGAAAGCCAAAGATTCATCAATAAAATAAGCTGCACTTTCTAAACCATAGAGCAATTTCACGCTGCATCTTGTAGTATATTTTGTTTATTTTAGTCATTAATAATTCAAGTGCAAAACGTAGCTATTTATCATTCTCCATCTACTATCATAACGAAGCGTTATTAACATATGATCTATGATTGTACGTCAACGACGTCTGTCACATCCTATGACGAAGAGAGGGATGTTGATAAAGCGTCTATTATGGCCTCTGAGTAGGGTTTGTCACAATCTGTGAGAATGTGAGTGCAAATTTTTACTGAATATGGTTCAACAATTCTTATGTTTACCACAAATAGCTGCTGACCAACTTGGAATATTTACAAATTGACATTGAACCATTCGACCAGCATAATATCGTGTATTTAATGCTTTGTATGCTTGCATAGCTTGATAATCTCTAAATAAAATAAATTAATTCCATAACAAAATTATTAATGAAAAGATTTACGTTTCATATTGTACATAAACGTTTCCACGTAAATGTATTTCGGAATTCGAACATACTTTAAACATAATTATACGACCAAAACGTTGAAATTCTGGTAAAACATCATAATAAAAATCTTTAAAATTTTCATATCGTTCAGAGTCTTCAAATTCTAAACCAATATCTTAAAAATAAAATAAAACATCTTAACAATCATCCATATAATTAAATGATTATTACCTACCAAAATCATATTCATCATCTAAACCATATTGCATTTCAAAATTTGAATACATATTTACAGCTAATAATGTATTAGTTATATCTGGTTTATTATGAGTACGATGGCAACTATGAAACAAAAAACAAATTATGGAAAAAAAAACACGAGATGCTAAACAAAGAAACAAACCGCTCATTGTATCGACAAACACCAGTTTTTAAATAAAATGAACAAACAGGACGTTCGATACTTGGAGCAACTGTTACTTGAATTGGTGCAAATGGATTATGTGTTGAAACAGTAATTGTTAATAATGATAATTCCTGAAAATGAATTTTCCTTTTCAAAATACGAAAGTTAACTATTAAAAGAGAAAATTCTACATAGGAAGATGATACTATCTCCTTGATAGAGTCCTATTAGAATTAAATCACGAGTCAATAGCGATTGATAAAATTTTATATGAAATCCAATACGTCGATTTTTTTATTTAGATTAACTATTCGTATTATTCTAAAATCTTTGCCTTCTGAGTAGCTACAATTAGTATGAATCTTATTTTCTATTGATTACATTTATGTTGTCTTAATATGGAAAAAGTATTTGTAAAACTTGCTATAAATTGACTCTTCTAGGTCATTAAGTACGGAAATCATTCATCTAGAATATTGTATTTCAAAGCAACTCAAGTGTTAATATTAATGTTAATCATTACAAATGAAATTCGTATAACCTAAACAATCAATTCAAGCTGCAAAACTACATTAGAATTTGAATATCGAATACGTTCGCTAAATATTCTTATTTTTAAATGTTCAATTGATTATTTTTCTTAACGACTTTTTGACGCAAAAAAAAGAAGAATTTTCATCCTAGTGTAATTCATCAATAATATAAATTATTTTCTTAAACAAGATGTTTTAGTTTTGCAGATAGACTTAATAGATGTTAACGGTTATATCTAGTTAACTAACTCATCATGAAACAATTCCTATGTGGTTTCGCAATGTAAATTGATTGCTTCAGTCACACGTACTACATTAATACATTTTTAATGATTAACATATTAACAGTCGACTTGCTTTGCAATATGATATTTTAGGCTAATAACTTTCGTACTCAATGAGCTAGATGGATCAAATTATAATCATTTTGAAGAGAGCATTTCACTGTATTATTTCTCTTTACAGACAGCTATGAGAGAAGACTTATTCGTATGGAAACATTTATTATACAAAATGCCTCAAGACTTCTGACTCAAGCTTTCTATTCAACATTTTGATTAAAAGATGAACACAGACAAAAAGTGATTCTTTTTTAAAGATTTTATAATTAGAATGTTGAAAGATTGTGCAAAAGTCGTTTTCTTTTAATGGTCAAGAATACCATACAAATAATGCAAATAAGATTTCAATAGCTTTATTTTTGTCATTTTCTTCAAAAAAATCCAAGAACTTACGAGGGAACCTTGCTAAGTGTCAAATTGCTTTTGAATGAGGACTATGGGCATCATGGTAAGTTCTAATGAACTATGAATACTCTAAAAAGAATTTCGGGTTAATAACCTATTTATTCCAGAGATATTGAATTTTTTAGCAAATTGTCGTTATTTTTCTCAGTACAACTGAATTTCAACCTAAAATTTTACACATAAACAAGCCTCAAGGAGAATAGCTTATTGGAAATATTTCAGATTTGTCGATCTCACCATTTCTGAAATAAGAACATCGAAATTTGCCATGAGATATGAGCGACGTGAGAAAACGTGCTATTACTATAACTGTACCTTAGGATAGAAACAATCAAAAGATTCAAACCTTTTACAATAAAATATTTTCATTAAGGCCTGTCTGCATGTAAAGTTTCAAGTCGATATTCAAAACTCGACTTTTCAGGTGTTTCTGAGAAAACCACAACATTCTGATAAAAAAATACAGTATTTCGACAGTAATAAGCTAGTAGTTGGAAATTCTTTTCAGGGTATTCAAAGCTCACTAAAATCTATATAAAGCGCATGGTTTCGACTTAGCAACATTCACCTGGTGGAAATAGAAACGATACCGTCGGATATGATAGTAGATCTGTCAACCCCTTGCTGTCGCAGTCAATAGAATAGAAAGATAGAACATGAAATTCTGCACATTTTTGTTAATTTATTTTGTTTTTTCCCGAATGTAAAAGAAACTTTCCTCAAGAAAATAGTCTTACGGGGTCCATGATTTTTGGATGTTTCGAATAATAAGTATGGCACCCGCCCGTAATTCTTGCATTATAATTTCATTTGGAAAGTCAATAGTGTGGACCGATACAGTTTTTCATTTTTTACAAAATAATATATTGCTCTGCTTATCCAAGGTCAAACAGGTATGATATCATACCTATCTAACCTTGCATAAAGTAATCAATATGTTATTGTATAGTGCATAAAAACGACGTCAGTCTACGCCATCAGTTTTCACATTGAGTTTGCAAAAGAAAGTACTGACAGACCCCATAAGACTATTTAGTCCATGAAAACTGTCTTTTTTTGCATACAACACAAAAGATAGCTCGACAGTTATATGCAGAACTTCATATTCTATCTTTTCATGTGACGGAAAGTAAGATCTATCGGTGTGACAAATTTACGATCTTTTCCTGCGGCATCTTTTATCAAACTCTCGAATAGCTAAAAACAAAACTAGAAAAGTTTCCTGGACGAACTATTTATTGCTAATCAATTTTCTCTCTTCCTCTCAGTTTTTCAAAATTCTGTACAAATTTTAGGAATCAGTTTAAGCATCGTTAAATAGATTTTCTTAAATAAGCATACCTTTTGTTTTTCTTCCATTTCTTTTCTTAATTGTTCTTTCCTTTGAATTTCCATTTGCTCACGTTGTTCTCGTAGTTTTCGAGCTTTTTTACTAGAATAAAAATTTTTCAAATTCTTTTTGTTTGTTTCAAGAAACTCAGAAAATATACTTTTCTTCTTCTTCTTCGATTTCTTTTTGTATTCGAATATTTTCTTTGTGTATAATCCATGCTTGATATAATGGATCCTTTTGTCTTTGAATTTCTTCCAAATGAAGTTTTTCATCACGTTCTTTTGCTATTTGCTGTCGATACAATTGTCGACGTAATTTTTTTATTAAAAATCGATAAATTTTATGACTTAAATATTGATAAAAAAAAAGTCAAGGAGAAAAAAACATGTCAATTTTGAATGAAAAAAAAAAAGAATTATTCAATAACAAAAAACAAAAGGATATTTTTTTAATCTTAATACTTGAATTTTATTGTTTGATGTTTTTCTTTGAATTGTTCAATTAAATATAATTTCATTTTTTCAAATGATTGATTATCTATTCTAATATCCATTTTAAAAAAATATTATTCATTAATTTTCTTTTTTTTTTATTATCCATAGTTTATTCTAATCCAATAAATAAACCAATAAAAAGTGTAAATACATGTGTCGACATATCGGAAACAACAATCAGCACATGATTTTGTCGTTTACGAAAAAAATATAAATTCTAGTATTTTCTTTTGTTCAAGAAAACGATTCATTCAGTTTTTTTTCGTATTAAATTATTTTATTTTCAATATAAATACATTTATGTTTACTTGATTGTATAAATGACCTTGACAAATAATGTCACTAACAAAATAATCAAGCCAAAGAAGAAAGAAATTCTTCTTTAACATTGATTTCTTTTGTTTTTATTTTTATTAGATAATCAAAACGATGCAACCAGGCGGGCAAAGTCTTGTTGATCGGCTTTTAGCTGCTAAAAATACAATTGCTGGACAAGCTCTAGCAAAAATTGTCTGTAAAGCAACAACAGAAGAAATTATGGGTCCAAAACGAAAACATCTTGATTGTAAGATATTTTAATAAATTGAAAAACAAAAAAACATCTTTTTTTCAAGTTCTTTTGCAAGCAACGAATGAAATGAATGTATCAATACCTCAATTGGCTGATTTATTAATTGAGCGTACACAAAATTCATCATGGGTTGTTTCATTTAAAGCATTAATTACAATACATCATTTGATGTGTTTTGGAAATGAAGTAAAATTTTAATTTTTTGATTTTTAATATAATCTTTTTTCGTTTTTAGCGTTTTGAAGCTTATATGGCTTCACATAATCATAGACTTCAACCAGCTGCTTATTTAGATCGTATGGGAATGCCTGGGGGTGATATGTCGAATTATATTCGACGTTATGCTAGTTATTTAAATGAAAAACGAGAATCTTATAAATTAATGGGTTATGATTTTTGTAAAATTAAACGAGGGTTTGTTAAATTGATTTTATTAATGATAATTTGTTGATATTGTGGGTTTTTTTTTATAGAAAAGATGATGGAGTTCTTCGAACAATGCCTACTGAAAAGGTAAGAATATGATAATTGAGTTTTAAAAAATTGATGTATTTTATTTGATAGCTATTAAAAGCATTACCTATTCTTCAAAAACAACTTGATGCTTTACTTGAATTTGATGTAAGTTTGTTTTCTATGTGAATTTTAAATATGAAACGAAATACTAAAAAAAAAATTTAGAATAAAAAATTAAAAATTTCTGTAAGTTAAGACTTGCCTGATTTTAGAATTATTATTTTTGAAGTAAAGCATGTGTGATGAAAAGAGCATGAGAGAGAAATTTTCATTGTAAAAATAAATGGAATTTGATTCGATTTTTTTAATAGGTTACACCAAATGAACTTACAAATGGTGTTATAAATAGTTGTTTTTTTCTTTTAATCAAAGATCTCATACGTTTATATGCAGCTTTTAATGATGGAATGATAAATTTACTTGGTAAGAAAAACTTTCTTTAAAATTTTTGGTATAAAGAAAACACAAAACAAATTCTATTTGATTTTCTAGAGAAATATTTTGATATGAATAAAAAACAATGTCGTGAAGCATTAGATATTTATAAGAAATTTCTTGATCGAACAGATAAAGTTTCAAATTTTCTCAAAGTTGCTGAAGTAAGTTTATTTTGATTTCAATTTTTAAAGTCAGTTGATCAAAAATTTTTGAAAAATTAACTATGACAAATTAGCGTTACGGTCAATTATTTGACCGACATTCTTGGAAACAGGTAATAGTGAATTAAGAAAAATAACGAGATTTGTTTGAATAAAAATTCTTCATCACTGTCTGTGTGTGTGAGTCTCACAATTCTAGTTCATTTCTTTTATATCTCTAGTACCTTTCAGTGTATGTCTATCAGGTTTGTTTTGCTAAATAGAAAACGAAATAATGACAATAAATAAAGACTAAATGATAGCTTTCTAATCTGTTATGCTTCAATGTGCGATATACTAACATTAAAAATTTTTGTAATTCAGTAAAAGAAAAAGACGAATATAAAGAAAAATATTTTTCTTTTAGACATCGGGTATGGAACGAAGTGAAATTCCTGATTTATCACGAGTAAGTTAACATAAAACTTTAGAATATATGAATTTTTGTATTCACGAGTATATGTATATGTATGTAGAGATTGGATGAAAGTAATACAGTAAGTAAAGGGAAAAGGACACAAAATTTGCATGTTACAAATTCTGACTAAATTAGTTATGATCAAATATGAAATATTTATTAATATGAAAAAAGATTAATAACGAATTTTTTTCTTTCATAGGCTCCAAGTAGTCTTTTGGAAGCATTGGAAAATCATTTAGCACATATGGAAGGTAAAAAATTATCATCTCAAACATCAATTTCAAGGTATAATACAAAATAAAAAAAAAAACTATTAAACAATTTATTAAAATTTTAAATATTTTAGACAACAAACAGAACAAGATTTAAAAAGTTTTTCACGTGATTTAATATTTAATGATAGTGATGATCCACAAAAAATTCTCGAAGAAGAAGCTAAAGCACTTGAAATATTTAATAAGGTTTTGATTTATTTTTAAAAGTTTATTTTATCTTCATTTAATTGATATATAGAGTAAAGATTCATCATCTACATTTACACAACCACCACCAGCAACAACAACTAGCAATAATTTTGGCGATACAGATTTCTTTTCTCAGCAAACATCATCAAATGGTCAATATACTAAATCAAGCGCAACTGTACAACAACAGCAATTATTAACTGATGATCTTTTTTCACTTGCTACACCACCATCACAAACATCAACAAATACGTTTTTTAATAATAATCAAAATACATTTCCTGCATTTCAACAACCGCAACAACCATTCCAAAATGTTCTTGATACATCAGTACCAAAAAGTAAGTCAAATAAAATTCTTTTTGTTCTTCTTTTTCTTATTTCTAATAACAAGAGCAAAATATTACTAATATTAATTTTTTCCCTATAAAAATAAAGTAGAAGAAGCTCCTCCATCAACTGAAACATCGGTAGTAACAAATATAACTGAAGGTTTGTTAGATATTGTTGCATGTGTTATGATATATCAATAGCATGTTGACATTTGTGTTTAAATGTATTTATCAGATCTCATATAGAAAATAACTTGTGCTTTTTTTTAATTTTAGCAAACTTTTTCGATGATATTCTTCAACCAACATCGACGTCATCAAATAAAAATACACCATCAATGCCATTATTTACTACTAATCAAAACATTCCATCAACAACTAAACCACTTCAATCAGGTGATCTTAATTCATCTCTTAATCAATTATTAGAAAATCTTGATATAAAAGATCGATCGAAAATTGGGTAAAGACTTTTATTATATTCATAATAGATTTCTTTTTCTTTTGTTTTTTTTTTTAATAGAAAGGATCATCAATGGACACCAGGCGATAGTAAAAATCAACAAAAAATTGGAATCGGAGGTGGAAGTATAGTTAGTCCTGGTACAACATGGCCAAGTCAACCACCAATGATAAGCGCACCATTTGGTGGTGTAAGTTATTTTTCAATAAGAAATTTTTCTTTTTTTTTAATTGAATAATTTTCAATTTTCTATATATATGTTTTTAGACGGGTGTTCAACAAAATACAATGTGGCAACAACCAGCACCTCAAATATCATCAACCAATCCTTTTGCTGCTCCGACTGGTCAATCAGTACGTAATTACTCTTGTCGTTTTTTTCTTTTTCTTTTCTCTTTACCAATCAGCTGCTATTTGCTTTCCAGTAACATATATTTTTTTTTTCGAGCGCTTGATTACCCCTCACCATATATTTGTCGGGTGTTTTTTTTCTTTTGCTCGTTTCTTATCTTCGTGTTGCATTGACGTAGACGTAATTCAAGCCCCATTTTTTTCTCTCTCTCGCTGTCTCTCGCATCGATGTCGACGAACTAGTCAATGATGGTTTATTTGCATTCGCCTACATTTTCTTCGTTTTTTGTTTTTATAACTTAGCAAGGCAGCAAATAAGAATGCCCCTATTTCAAACATCATAGTGGGCGAAAAAAAATACAAACGGCAGTAGCCGAATCGGGTCGTCTATCTTACTTTCATTATTCATTCTACCTCTCTTGTGCGCATGTGCTTTACAAGTAATGAAACGCACACATATCAACGGAAAGAGAGGCAAACAGGCAACGACCAAATACAAAACACAAGTCGCACTAACGTTTTGTGCGCATAGACACACCAAGTTTAGTTGTAGTAATGTCTCTCTCTGCTATGCGTGTGTGTGTATGCGGGCGCACATACACTACTCTCCTTCTTTTTTTCCGTGTACCCCTCTCTTTTTTTTGCATTGAAGAGAGTCAGTCATTTGATTTCATGTATGTGATTGTAGCAGCAAAAGTATTATTACGAAAAAAATGCTTTTATATGAGCTTTTTTTCTCGATTTATCTTCGACGTATTTTGATATGAAGACGTATAGTGTTGGAATCACAAAAAATTACATTTGAGTCGAGCATAATCAGTAAGTAACAATAAAAAAAAACAACACCTATCCTTCTTACTAAGACTAAGTTCTTGTAATTTTCTCTTACACCCACACACATATATGTAGAAAGAGACATTACGATATTGATTAATAAATATACAAATCGAAAAAAACGTATACATATAAATATTATTATTTATAAAATGAAGAAAAAGTGTCTTATGTTTATAATTTCGTAGAATAATATTACAAAATATCAAGCAAATGGAATACGAGAAAAACAATATATAATTTTATAATATTTTTCATAATACTCGATCTAAATAGAGAATTTGTATATAAGCATATCATGGCATCAGACAATTTAGAAATTTTGAAACTACAATTAAGCATTCATACTTTTGAGAAATATTATTTTGAAATTCTGTATTAAGTATAAATTGGAATTTTATCTTATTGATAAACATTACGAAACTGACATACATAAAATATGTTCATGTATTCATACTTTCTACGCACTACTAAAGTTGTCAGTGATTATTATAACCATCATCAAAGGATATTTATGAGTTGCCAAATACAAAAAAGACAGTCCTAAATAATTATGAAGTTTTTTTTTTTGAAATTATAAAAATATCTAAGAGTAACCTTACACAAACATACAATACATTTCAAAGATTAATTTGTTCATTAAAAATAAGAGTCGAATTATTTTTTATATTTTATAATCAAAATTGGTATTATGAAATAAAATTTTCGAATAATTTCTTTAGAATTTATCTTATATCTAAGTAAAACCATGCAAGCGACGATCGGATTTTACTCAATCAAATTTCCTAAAATTATGCTGACATAGTCAAATAGTCCTTCGCATCACGGTCATGAGCGTGATCAAAACAAAGAAAAGTTTTTCACAATGGCCTTCGCTAATGAGACTAGAAGAATAACTTGAGTTGAACCTTTCATTCAAATTTGTCTTATTTGCGAAATGTCGTTTCAAATTTGAAGATGTAATCATCTCCTACTGAGAAAAATCCACAACATTTTTCTCTGTCAGAGATTGTTCGATCCTCATGTCTTAAAAGGCATTTTGAAGAAGAGAAGCTTCTGAATAAAAGATTCAACTTGAATTATTCTTCCTGTCTTGTTAGGGGAAATGCTCTTGGGAAAAGTTTTCTTCAGTCACGATCGTGACTGCAACGAAGATTTTTACCATCAAATAGTCCTTAGCTTGGTGATATGTTTTTTAAATTGAGAAACATCTCATTGATTTCTTCGGAGACAAATATATCAACAAGGTGATGTTTCTATGGTAGTTCAATGCAAATCATAGAAGTTCACAATGAAAACTCATTCGAAAAATTCTAATTGCTCCGTAAGCAGATCTCTAATAAGACTAGCATTTCTGTTCAATAGTGTAAATCATATGCTTGATATGATGGAATTGATTTTACGGACATCTAAGTTTGTGATTAAGTAGTCCTCTATGGTGATTGATCATAGTTTATATGGAATGATTAATATATAGTTTCAATATGTGGGTGTATGTCTAAACTAAAGAAGAAAGATGTTAGAAGAAGTTATTTTTTATATAGTTGTAGTAATCAAATGAAAACTTAAATAACTTAACTTAGATGACTGAACTCTTGTATAATAAACCAGATATGAATTTCTTGATGATAATAGTATCTTACTTTTTGTATAGATGCATCTGACAAATATCATGCGTCCTTACTATCCTGTGGTAATAATTTGATTTTACATAGCATATTTATGTAGTCAGGGAATTAATGGTAAAAGACTTTATTCTAAATATTTAAATCTGTAATTTAAATAAAATGCTGTAACAATATAACTGATGTCATTAGTTGGGCAGCTTTAATGCATGTTATATTTTTGCTTTGGAGCATCTAGTTTGATCAATATTATAATTAGATGATTTATCTATTGAGAAATCTTAACTAAAATCTGCAGTTTATTCTTTGTAACATTTTCTATTGGAAATTCAGCTTCAGTCTATTTATTCAATGCCAAAAAAAAAAAAAAAATTATGCAAATAATTTAATTTCTTTGTTTCTTATTTTAGCAAATGGGCTTTGGTAGTATGGGACCTCGACCAATGGGTGCCGGTACAAATCCATTTGCTGCTCAACCATCATTTGGCGCTTCAACATTTGGTCAACAACCAAAACAAAATCAGCAGCAAATCAATGATCCATTTGGCAGTCTTTAAATCAAAACAAAATAAAAAACCAAAAAAAGACTTTAAAATGATTAAGAGACAGAGAGAAAAAAATCAAATACTTTGCCTATTGTCATGTGCAATGCTTTATCTCATTTAATTATCTTCGTCAAATTATTCTCATTATTGCCAAACGTAGTCGATCCATAAACATTCCACCATCCAAATCAATTATCACCTTCTCTTGTGCGATTATCGTCTAGTCATCTGATTTAAACGAAAAAAAAAAACATTAAAAAAAGACTCCATTCGATGTTATACCTATTTGATCTGATAGACATTATATTACTCCTGATCTCTGCAAGTACACACATTTCTTTTTTCTTTTTTGTTCCTTTTCATACTCTCTTGCTCTCTTAATTTGAACATTTCTTGATTATCATAATTCTATGTTTCGCTAATGTAATTTGTATCCCATGAAAAACACAAAAAACTATAAAACAAAAAATATTTCAATCATACAATTATTTTTCTATTTTGTGAGTGTGCGTGCTTCTGTAATTTTCTTTTTCTTTTCCAATCATTAGCGCTGTTTCCGTCTCTTTATTATACTTCCACTATTTATCTAGCTATCTTTATTTATTGTCATAATTGATCTACCTTTGTTCGTATATGTACGATTTCTTTTTTCTCTTTTGTCCTATTTCCTTTACATATATACACCGCCGGTTTTTCTTTGTGTAGATTGAAATTATCTCTTAAAATTCTTTTTTCTTCTCATCAAACAAATATGTGTGTTTTTTGTTGGTGATTTTACCTTTTTTCTCCTATCACTTTTTTTTCTTCATAAAAAAGAAATTTTCATTAAATGGTGTCGTAAAATAGAATCAAAATCTTTTATTTTCTCTGAATGAGGATAATAATAATAATAATAATAATAATAATAATAATAATAATAATATTTGGAGATTGATCTTTAGCAAATTCTATCAAGTATTCAATTTAATAGTAATGTATCGTAATGATTTTGTTTCACATATATACTATACAATTTGTTATACATATATATATTTCTCTTTACAGGACGAGTTTATTTCATGGAAGATGATGTTAGCAATGATAATTTATGGTAAGTCAATCTAATACTTGAAATCTTTACAATAGAACTAAAACTTTGTTGAAATCCGTTGGCATTTTTTCGATCAAATCTTAATCTTAGTATGATATTCAAATACAATTCTATTCAACCTCAAGCTTTTCTTCTTTTTTTTTTCTACAATATACATTTCAACAGTCTATACTAGTCGTCGCTACTTCACAGTCAATTGTCTTTTTTTCTTTATAAATTATCAACGTCGACAAGCGACATTGCGCGACTGTGCTATTCACATATTTATTTCATCTAGTGAAGAGAAAAAAGTAGCTGACGAAGGCGTCGCTATCGTCCGTTTGTTAGAAAAGAGGTCTCGGGTATGTAAGAGCCAAGATGGCGATGCAGTTGTAGAAGAAAAAAATCGAAAATACAACAATATATACACCCCATGTGTTGAGCGTGTGTACTCACCTTATGATATTATTATTATTTATTACAATCAATGTTCAGGTAACTAATTTAAATCATATAATTTAAAAATAAATAAAGTACATTATAACCTAAGGAGAATAAATAAATCGTTTTACATTGTTTATTTATTTTACATATTTTTTATACCAAAAAAAGAAAATAAATCATTCAATAATCGTTTTCGAAATAAAGTTTTTTTCATTTATTAATCAACAAAAATGATTAAAGTACTGTATAGAATTCTAAAATGTATATTTTTTAATAATATAAAAGACCTTGACTAAAGTTGGCTTTATATGGCATGAGAAAAAAGTATTTGTTTTCAAAGATATGCTGAATATTTTTAAATATTTCGATTAAAATTCATCAGATTAAATACGAAATTAACTAAAATCTATTATAAAATAATTATTTCATGAAATTTAGCTCGAAATTTCGATGTCATGCACTTGTTTTTCTCTCGGTCGATTTTGAAAAAACTTAACCTCTGATAACTTTTTGCGGTTTTTTTGACAGATAATAACTTGTCAATGAACTTAAGTAGATTTTCTTTGAAATATTCTTTTTTAATCTATGAAAAAAAAATTCTTTTTTCTAAATTCTATTTCATATAGCAATTCAAATACTCAACAACATTTAAACAGTGATTATCGAACAACACCTGATCATCATCAATTAAATGATGATGAAGAATCAAATCCAACAGAACAAAATCCAAGTTTATCACATTTTGTATCATCATCGAATAGATTTGATGATGATGAAGAAGATGAACCACTTTTATTACGACAACGTAATAGTCAAAAACAAATACCAGTAAATAAAATTGAAAATGATTCAAATAGTTCAGATGAATCTGAACACCAACAACAAAGATTAAGTGATTCAGATGAAGATGAAGAACCAAGTGATGAAGAAGATGATGATGACGATGATAATGATGATGAAGAAGAAGAAGACGATGATGATGATGAAGATGATGATGATGATGATTTTGATGATAAAAGAAAGACACGATCGAAATCAAAACGAGGTTTTGGACAAGCTAAACCTAAATCGAAAAAACAAGTAAGTATAAGAATACTATGTAAGGAAATAATAGTATAGTCACATATGAATCATTTGATTGTTTTTTTAATTATCCCAATTTTGCTAGGATTTGAATGACGATCAATGACTCAGAAGGCCGATTGAAAGATTTTTTTGAGGATAGGTGACCAAAACAAATAAAATGCTGAAACTTCGGTAGGATAAAACGAAGACTTCTCAAGGTTAGGGAATAAGATTTCTGTGTATGGAATTGGTGTTTCTTTTGAAAAAAAGTTCCAACTCTGAAATTTAATCATATTAAATGAAATCAAAAAGTACTTTCGGAATCCATTATTATTTTTATTGAAGACCGCTATGGCTGAGTTACGCTACTCGATACGTATTCACAAGGTACTATGTACCAACCTGAGTACCATCAATAATCGCATGACCTTGAACAGGTCACTTACGGCTATTCGTCTCGCACAATCGGCTCCATAGCATGATGATTACATTATGAGATACACTTGCTCTTGTGTTTAGTAAGTGTATGTGAAGGGTTCAAGAACTCTGTGTCAGACTGGCCTTCTGTTCAGACCTAAAGTTAGTCACAGCTGCAGGGAAAACATTGGATTATTGAGTCTGTTCCTAGGCTGCATCCCATAAATCATAATTTATAATCAAAGTATTAAGCGAGAACTTATACAAAACAAGTATACTTCTTCAAGCATTCCTATTCAAATTGGTGATCGGTCAATGAATTTATAGTGATGCGATTATACGATAAGCCATCTAGTAACATCAAGAATCGATGATTAGCATATGTTCATAATGTGCTCATCGATCTTAATGATGATATGTAAAAACAACAAGAGCTTCCTTAGTTAATACCGATGGCCTCCAGTGGAAGGCAATATTGATAGTTCCTTTAATTACTCACGAGAAAACCTCTTCAAGCGTCAAATTGCTTTCCGACCGAGACGACGTTAGCTTGATGTATAATAGAAAACTCTTCAGTGGCTTAGTTTTCCAGGCCTTCCGTTCTTGTGGTACCTAAGTTTTACTGGATTTTTTAACAAAAAGCCACGATCACATGGCAAAACGACTTCCAACTTTGTTCGTACAAAATTTCAAGTCGAAATTCGAAAATCGATTTTTCATGTGGCTACAGCTTTTTGTTGAAAAATCCATCTCGAGAAGGAAGGCCTGGAAAACTAAATCATTCTAGACTTTTCCATTGTACATCAAATAAGCATCATCTCAATCGAAAAGCAATTTTATGCCCTCAGATGTTTCCTCATCAGTCAATTAGATCTCTTCTATTTATGTGTCAAATGAAGGCATTCTACACTCTGTTACTGATACATAATAATTGTTGTCCAAAGTTAATGTGTATTTCTTAAATAACTATGATGCCATGTGTAAGACTATATTATTAAACAAAAACGATGTGTCGTCTATAATAAACATGATCAGTTTTTATAATAAGAACATTATACTAAGTGAGCCATAATGATTGTAACATCTAGTATTTTGCAAATATCTCAGCACAGATAAATCGTGTAATCTTAAATNTTTTAACGCTGATTCCGAATCTGATATTAGTTTTGAATCAAATTGTAGCTTTCTAACAAAAAATCCCCCGAAAAAGGCTCAAAATGCATAAAAACTACAGTTGAGAAAGCAAATAGGGTAGATATTGTCTCAGATGATAAAAAACAAAGTGAATATACCTGTTCACTTTTTGAAGTACACATAACACTCGGATTTAAATCCGATGTTTTCGCATTTATTTTTGTTAGTATCACTTAAGTTAGTATGACCCAACGTTCATCTTGCAATGTAGAGATACACAGTGTAGGATAGAGTAAGGGTAGGGACACTCTTCTCAGTCATGAAATAGTGTACGAATGCACTCAATCGCTTAAGTTACCATTACACACTGAATAGTCAATCACACACTAGCTATGAGGGCAGATATATGTTACAAATTGGTCAACATGCTATCGAACTGGTGATCTGAGACAAACAGTCATTAGTGACTTGTCTAGAATCATTCCAACGCTGGCGATACCGAGGCTTGAATACAGTACTTATGATATACACGACGAATAATGTAATTACTCATGAGGAAACTATCTGAACTGATATCTCCCGTTTGAGCTCATATTGTGATCAAAAGAAAGTTTCGGCAAGAATAGAAAAATCCTAAAAGTGTTTGTGTCCATGGGTCTCTAGAGCCAAGTTAATTGTCTAGGGATAGATCTGATGATATCAGGAATATCCTGAAAGTTTCAGTCGAAAAGAATGTTATTTTGTCAATGTATTGAATTTTCAAGTAAATTCAATTTTTGTGACCAACGATCATTTTTTGAAAACTCAGTATCTCGACAAAGGAACACTCTTGTCAGCTAAAACTTTCAAGATATTCCCGAATTTATCAGATTTTTCCCTGGGAAAAAATCTCAAATCGAAATTCTATTATTCGATTTTTCGATAAACACCGAAAGTTGGATTAAAACTTGAATAAAACAGTCATAACTTTGCTCTGGAGCCCCATGAACGCCAACCTTTTGAAGATTTTTCTAGTCTTTTAGAATTCATGCGAAAATGAATTCTTGTTCTATTTCATAGTTTGAAAATGACAAATCTTTAATTCATTTTATTCTCGAATATTTAGTGTAAAGAATTACTTCGACCAGTGAAAAAATGGCTTAGTAGACTTGATGCACCTGAAGATGCATTTGATTCACATGATGATTATGCAAAAGAATTTGAAAAATGTTTATTAACAATTGGTGATCAAATAGAAACTGTTCTTAAAACAAAAACTGATGATGATTATCAAACATATCGTCATCATTTATGGACATTTGTTTCAAAATTTACAACAAAATTAACAGATAGTCAATTACGAAAATATTATCGAACATTTATTAAAAAACGTAATGAAGAAAGTTCAACATCAAATCAAACACAGAAATCATCTCATCATCAACAACAACCATATAATCAATATTCACAATCAAATACAAAAAATCGTCAAACAGAACAAGATGAAACATATAGAAAAGCTGGTTGGGGATCATCATCATCATCACAATCAAATAATAATAATAATAATAATAATACTAATAATAATAATAATAATCGTAATCCAAAAGATTCTCGTCTTAAACATTCATTAACAATGCCATTATCAAAATCTTCAAGATCTGAACAATTAAATAATACAATTGGTTCAACAAATACAGGTACAACATCAGATTATGATGCACATCATCATCATCCTCATCAATTTGATCGTAATCGACATCATACAAGTGGAAATAATAATCGAAGACCATATCATGAATCAACCGGTGATTTATCATCCGATTATCGTAATAATTATCATCGAGATCGAGACAAGTATGTATACTAGTTTTTAATATTTATATTTAATTAAGAAATTCTTTTTATTTAAGTAATTCGTCTCGTGGACCTCGTCGTTATGATTCAATGCCATCGCGTTTTGATCAATCATCTTATAATAATCGTTCATCATATCAAAGTAATTTTTCTCAACCACCACCACCTTTTGATGAATCTCGATCATCATCGAATCGTTCAGGTGGAAATAACAATATGAATAATAATCGTTCATCACAAAATGCTCCACCGCCACCGCCACCACCACCACCTCTTCTTCCTCCACCACCTCCACCACCATTATCAACACCTGAGTTATTTCAATCAATTTATTTACAGTACTATGATATGTATATGCAACAAGCTACTGGGCTTTCTTCATCATCTCAATCGTCTACGACGAATTCCATGTAAGAGGCGATTGTGGGGAAAATGAAAGTTTTTATTTTATGTTTAAAACAAAAAAAATTATTTTAGTTCTCCGAACAGCTATGCTGATATGGCTGCAAATTATGCTCGTCAACGTATGCAGTCATCGACATCTCAATCATCAAAACAATGATTTTTCCTTTTTGTTTTTTTTCCAACTCTTCTTATTTTTCTTGTTTATATTTATGTATAACAGAAAGAAAACAAACAAAATTTCTTTTCTCTCGGTTCTTCTTTGGCTCTTTCTCGATGTGATACTCTTCTCTTGATTGACCATTGTTATGTCACTTTCACTCTTTTTTTTGTCTGTTTGGCATGTTTTTAGTTCTACTGCCTGATTCGTTTCCTTTCTTTTCTTTCTCGTCTTCATATATGGAATTGTTCTCTCAGATGTGTAGACAAAAAAAACCTAAAACAAAACTATTTTCTATGCGTGCTCGATGTGTACGTATATATTTCTTGTTGCGTACTTTGGATTTATTCATATATATGTACACACTGTTTTTCTTTTGTCTCTATTCTACATTTTTTTCTTCTCGTGTTTTCTCTCTTTCTCTGTCTCTCTCTCTCTCTCTCTCTCTCTCTCTCTCTCTCTCTCTTTTGTCTTGTGTGCTGATTTGTCAGCCGGGATTTTTTTGTCAACGTACGAAAAGATTTAACAAAAAAACAACAAATATACAACAGTTATTAAAAGTATATTTGATTCAATTTTATGAACTAGTGAAAGATCGATGAAGCCTCAATAGAACAGATAATACCGAATATTTCAGAAATAACCTAACAAAAAGAAAAATAATTGAATATCTCCACTGTCGGTCTAAACTAGGTGTTGAAATATATAGTATGGAAATATGCATCTCTCCCCTTATTGATTGTGAAAGATGTTGTTGATACGTGATTACAGATACTCTATCAATAATGATTCGTTACAACATATTAACTACTGCATTATTGCATATCCAGAGGGTTAACTTAAATGAGAATGACGAAATGTTTAGCAGATGATCGGAAAGTTTTTAGACAAAATGTTTGTTCACTTTTCAAATATGAAGTTAACAATTTTGTTTTAGTTTTTGTTTGAGAGTAACGAAATAACCTTTTAAAAGCTCAAAAAATTAGTTTGGACGGAATATGTGGGCCCGATATTTCTGGTGAACATGTTTGTTGAAGCATTCCAGAAGAGCTAAAAACTATAGGTTGCGATCAGAATTCTGTGTTTAGAAATGTTAAGATTTATTTTTAGTGCGGTCGGTGCAAAGAACAACATTTCTGTAGTCGGTCGTGTATGCATTTGTCTTCCATCTTTTATCAGAAATAATGAAAACTTTCGATCGGACGGAATCGATTCTAGGTGAACTCGTTTATCATTTTTATGTTAATTGAAGATTCATTGCCGAAAATTGAGATTGCTTGACGCTGCAGTTCTTTAGTCTTTTGCATATTTTCTTGTTTCACTTATCAGACATACGGATCAAAAGTTATTATTTTCTGTTGTGATTATCTCTATGACAGATAATACACAGATAGACGATCTTATACTAGCTTATTTACGCATCAAAGATTGTAACAGTTGTTTCAACAACATGGATTTGTAGGAACTCTTTTTTCGTACCAAACTCTTATAACAATTTGACATCAAAATGAATTATAGATGTTAAGCTCTGTACTTTTGTTACACTACAAGTAGTCAGAGTAACAAAACAGCTTATTGCAGTTTTGAAAACAGAGTAGACATATATCTCACTAAACAAGAATGTATCAAACCAAACTTAACATAGCACGTTGTTCTAAATTTCATCATCTATCTACATAGGACTACATTAAGTTTTTTACTCCTGATATTCATAGTGTAAGAAAGGTATATAAGTTAGGTGATATAATTTGTTTTGATTCCAAATATAAGAGTTTACTACGAAAAAAAGATTCTCTACAAATCTATGCTATTAAAACAACTTTTAACTTCTTCGATGTGTCAATAAGACTGTATAAGAACGTCTATATATGATTGATGTATGCATTGGAGACGAATAAAACAATTTTTCAACATGAAATTTCTATTCAAGTAGAATATCTGACGTAATTTATACTGTACTTGATAATGAAATATTGAACAATAAAATTATGAGAATATTACAGTTTGCAAAATGAGTAGTTGGATACTTTTGGAGGAATGAAAAACAGGATGCTGTGATAGTTTCGTCAAGGAAAAACTAAATAAACCAATGGATTGATCTAAGATTTTTTTTCTAATATACTAGAGATTATAGGATGTAATCTGACGAATACCAACTGATTCTAGCTCATTTAGTTTTTGAGATATGTATAAAAGAATATAAAATTAGTTACTAGTTGAATGATGTCGATATCTACTACATAGACTGATAGTCTGAACAGTACTGCATTACTCTATAATATTTAACCATTCCTAAGTTGGTGTGTCGTGTAAGTCAGAAATAACATTAAAGATAAACTAGTCGTAATCGTTTGAAGTTTACGATGATCAGAGATTATTTATCGGATGATGCTATAATTCGAATTAAGTTGCGCCTGAAATTCGTCAACTGTAATATGAAGGTCATCATTAATAAGACAATGGATCTGTTCGAACTTTTCCGATATTGCTTGATGTCAGATACATCTGATTGTGCTCCGTCTTAAACCTGTTCTCTATTTTCATGAGCTCATTTATATCATTGTTCAACTATTCTGAGACTTTGAGACTGGTTACCAAAACTAAAATACAGTGCAAGCCTCTTATTTTCATTTATATCGATCTTTATCTCTTTATCTAACACCAATAGAGAAACTAATTATAGGATCTTCATTATCAAGAAACTCATTCACCGTCATCATCATCATATCAGCAAATCTAAAGAATTATCTTCTAATCATCATGATACTCAACCAAAATTAATTTCATCGATATTCATTCATCATCTAATAATAATTATTTATTCATGTCCGAAAAATCAAGAGTATCAATACCATATTGCTTGCTTTGTTGTTCTCGTCTTATTTGAACTACACATATCCAAAAGTATTTATTCAAATGGAGGAATGATCTATCCATAATATATAGTTCTAATTCATGATTATCTATTAATCGACAACAACGTCGATTTGAAGAATCAATTTGATATTTGTAATATCTGTATATAAAAAAAACTTTTCTTTTCTCAATTATGTATTCTTGTTGATTATCCTCAAATTTTTTTCATGAAAGCAATGAAAAGTAAAGCAAATATTGATTGTCCGATAGCACCTATTGTTGCACAACAATTGATGACATATATATATTGATAATGAACAAATGACAAATATAACACTATTTGATATAATATTCATACAAATATGAACGTCAGAAAAAATGAACCGAATATATAATTCAATTTTAAGTTAGAAATACTAATTTGATCGATGGATTGCTTTATTAATTCTTTAGATGCCATGATTTGTGTACAAATTTAACTAATTATGCAAAGTCAATAAAACAAAAATGAATAATTCATAAAGTTTTTTTTTTTATATATTTCATTATTCAAAAAAATTATCAGGAATATCAAGAATAGTGATTAGTATGTATTGGTTTGTTATAATTGTCATTTAATTAATACAAAAAGCATGAATCAGAGAACGTCACAGAACGTTTTTTCGTCCTACCCTGCGTCCTGCAGGATATTATCACTCAACTGTCCTACTCTGTAGGACGTATAGCAGGACATCAAAAAATTCGTACTGGCAGGACATGTCTTGCAGGACGACTTTTTCATTACATCCTTTAGAAAGATAAAAGCTTGTCTAAATATGAGGTACAATTCCAAATATAATATAAGTACCATTTTTATAAAAATCATTGACAATAATCATGTTAATAAGTCTTATCACATGTTTTCTCGCAGAAATGAAATGAACAAAAAAAAAGGAATACTTGAGATCTATAAGATGAACAAAAAAAATAGCAGAAGTCACATCTAAGAGATGTTGGCTCTATAAAGTTTTTCATATTATAACTGTTGCTGGTCCTACAAATAGTCAGTAAACTTACTATCAAATGCTCTGTGGACCTTAAATTTTTTTCTGCAGCTCATTTATTTCTGTGCGATATTTTTTCAATTTCGTCCTGCAGGACTCAAATATTATCCTACAGGCCCGGTGTCAAAGGAAATGGATTGCCCTGCTCCTGTATCGGGAGGACCAACGCAGGACAAAATACGTTATCCGCAAGATGGGTCCTGCGTCCTACAGGCATGGCACCGCAGGCCCTGCAACGTTCTCTGGTACGAATTGATCAAGTTCTAATTTTTGGAAATAATCACTGTCAATATCTGGAAGTTTATCAAGCTGCATAGTAGGATGTTGATAAAAGTAATAATAATCCAGTAGTAAAAAGTCAAATAAAAACTAGTGCTCTAAGAAAGAAAACAAAAACAAAATTTTGTTCGAAATACCAAGATAAATGAGACAAAAATGTTTCTCTAATAATTGATTAACCCTTGAAGACAATTACTATTTGTCAGGGTGTGTGCGTGGTGCGAAGAGAATAAGTACATATACATTCACATTCAAATCACGAAACTTTTTACAAAAACCAGAGGAAAAGAAAAGAAAAATAAACATGAACATCAATGAGGACAATGTAGAATAGCGATAAATTGATAGTCGACGAAAATGTTTATCTCATCAAATATTGAACTGATGAGAATCAATTATGTTTTCTGCTTGCCTTGAATGATCAAGTCTATAATTAATGCCAAAAAAGCTCATTGCAGTGTTAATAACTAATTATCCATCAATGATCACCATTGACAGACAGTTTATGATGTGTAGATAAGTTGAGAAGTCTTGGTAGTCAATAGAACTTCTCAAAATAATTTTTCAATAAGTTGACATAATGTATTCCAGATGAAATAATATTTTTAACATACATACATGTATTAATCGTTATATAATAAAAAGGTAGAAAACTTTTTTTTTGTGTTTCAGCTTAACTTATTTTCTCACAGTTATGTTGCAGCGTAAGGAGGGATGGGTACTATCGTATGTCACAGCCTGTCAGGTTGCTTCGTAATCTGATCCAGGGAGACTCCTTGTGCCTATTTTGGCGAAAGAAGTATAGTACTGGGAACGGCACCTATGTTTGTAGGTTTTCATCGTCGTTATTGTAAGTCATATCTACGTACAATGCCCTACCAGCCCGATGTGGTCTACTCTGGATGTACCCATGTCAGACTTACCAGGTATTTCTGTGGCCGCACATGCGTACGAGACAATAAGCCGAGAAAAGGCAGAAAGGTGAGCGACCAGCAATGCAAATTCAATATATTGAATACAGCGAAAAAAAAAGATTACAATTTCTTTCGAATTTTTTCATATGTTTCTTTATATTCCAAAAGATGAGGATGATTTGGAGGCAGTTTCTCTTGAGCAATTTCTACTGCTTGTTGAACATTTTTCATTGCTATACGATATTCTCGAGTCGCCGAATATATTTTCTCCATATTATGAAAGATTGCAGCTAAATTAAGATGATATTTTGGTAGTTTCTTTTCACGTATTTCTAATCCTCTTTGAAAATATATCGATGCTGTTGAATAGTCTTTCATTTTTCGACAAGTTTCACCTAAATTTTTATTTGTCGTCGCACAATCCGAAGGATTACATTTAACATTTTCTTGAATACTTAATTTTTTCCGATGAAATGAAAGTGCCATTTCATAATCATCCATTAATCGATGAACATCCCCAATATTTGTGCATGTAATAGTCTGATTCGAATGTTTTTCAGGTGACTTTTTTTGGCGTATTGCGAGGATCTTTTCAAAACTACCCAATGTCGTTGAATAATCTGTCATACTGCGATAAACTCTTTCAAACTGACTGTATTTAACAGCAAAAGCTGGATTACTTTCTATAATTTTTTTTTCTGAATTTGAAAAGCACTTTGAAGAGCCTTAAGAGCTGCTGCATAATCACCCATTGTTTTATAACACGTTGCAAAATCTAAGTGACTAATTGTCAAATTGGGATGAGTCGAAGGCAGAATTATTTCTTTTATTTTGAGTCATTTTCGTGAAACTCAAGTGCACTCGAGTAGTCATCCATCTTGTTATACAGCACATCGATGTTATTGTAAGAAGTACCAAAATCCGGATCATCTTCAGAGAGATTTTCTTCTTTGATTGCTAGTGCCTTCTCGTAAAATGAAGCTGCTTCTGCGTATTTTCCTTAGTCGTTTTTCACACATTCAAGTTGATTATAGATATGTGCTCTATTGTTGTCGTCGGATATTTGTTTGAGTAGTGAAAATGTGATGATTATATATATAAACAAAGAACTATTGAGAAAACATAATATTCCATTTTTCTTCCTTACTTGCTTTCTTTCTATGTGATTATATCTCATAAAGAGATTTTTTGTCGCTATCTATCTATGTTCTTAAATCAATGTGGACGAGTTGGAATCAATAAAAATGAATTAAAACTCAATTCAACACTGTTCATTATATTACATTCATTCCGTTTCTCTCCATGGTCATTTATTCACAAGTAGCTAATATCGCGCAAAGCTATATACTCAGTATGATTAGCATCATATTGAAAAGGTCGTTAAAATGGAACGAACGCTGAAGAAATAGTTTTCTAGAGTATTTACCTTTTTTGTATGACAAAAACATTTAAAAATTTGTCACGATGCAAAGAGAAGTTTCCCATAAATTCTGCTATCTTTACAGATGTTTTCATTGTGGCCAAATACGGTAGAAATATGCTGCACAGACGGTGAACATACGACTACATACGACGATCACGCGATCTTGACCATGAACATCGCCGTATACGAGCACTGTAAGAAAACATCCGAGTGATATAAATGATATCGATTTTTGCGATAAACTTCGTTTGAGAAAAAAATACAATACAATATGCTATTTTTTCTATCAGAGTTAAACTCGATTTTTCGGATTGTGCTCAGTCTACACATTAAAATAAAATGTGTCACAGACTTTACTATGAAAATGTGTCGTGATCTATTGTTTAATCATCCATTCACTGTTTCGTGTTGAATATACAGTGGTATATAACCAAAGCGACGAAAAATACTAAACTTGTGTATTTTCGTCCACATTTTTCCAGATTACTTTTTGATTAACATTTACTTGAGAACATACTGAAAGATCAATCAATGATCGAGATTGAACCACCTCAAAGTGATCTGATCTGGATCGAAGTGGCTCGACGTAGCTGGATATTAGAATCTTATCGTCTCATACTTCAACAGTAAGCACTAATAATTCAGTTTTCCAAAAGAAAATAGCTGGCGCATCGAAGAGTAGATTCGAACCACGTTTTCAGAATGTTTCTCAAGTTCGTTGGGAGAAATGTATCGAAACGAGCACGTCGTGTCACAAAATACGACACATGCGACATATGTTTTATTCGTGCGAATGTATACTGTTCATGATTATATATAGTGGAAAAAATTGAAAGCGAAAGAACTGTTAATTCATTTTTTGGACAATACGAGGTTTTTCCAATGCATTCTAAAGTGTAAAGATAAAACTTACTTTTTCTGATTTGAATGTGAATATCCTCTTGACCAACATGCAAATCCACATCCATCCACAGCCTCTCACTTCTTTTTCGTAGATTTCTTAGCATTATTTGGTAGATCTCCTCCAGATCTATCAATTGATATCAAATCCCAAGTACGCTGCAACCATCGGGGAAAAGCACTAATTGATGTCAAATTTTTATGCCCCATTCGACAGAGAACTGAAACAGCTTCATTTTTCATATATATCGGCTAAATATATGAGCAAATGAATGCAGTATTTTCCGTGAAAACACTCTGTAATATAATCTTTTTGAGGACATCAAACATAGCTAAATATTAGTTAGCTCAGCTACGTGGTATACAGTACAGAATGTATTAGGAGGTTTGATTTTATTAGTCAAAGATTTCTGACCGTCAAAATGACAAAACAGGTAAAAGAAAATTGAATTTGATGAGGGAATACGAGCAATTTTGCTGAGAGTGAGCTCCTCCTTTTTGTAGACTTTTGTTTTTTCAAGCTTTAAGATAACTAAAATGAAGGCAACATAAACGGTCAGACACCCGTTCATTCGATAAACTGATATTGTTGATTTCAACTGCAAAGACAACTGACCATAACTACTGAATTCCGTAGATAATTGAACGATATATCGATTTTTTTAATGATCGACATTCATAATTTCGCATGGCATTTCGCAACCGAGTGAAACTCAAATGCCATCTAGTTGTTAAATAATAATGAGGGACTTTTTTGAAAAACTATTTTTAATAGTAATGAGTCATTGTCGGAGTTAATCGTTTTGTAGAGCGAACACTTCTTTACAAAGTGAGATATTGAGCTAAGCTGTAGCTGTTACCCAAGCACTTTTTCGAGAGTTTCTCTGATCGTAAAACGGCAATCAAGTTTTCAAAATGAGCATTTAAGAAAAACGAAAATTGAAACGCTTTGTCGAAGGACAAAAAAAGTTCAAGATAGGATATCTTGAAAGGGTAGCTTCTGGCCTGCAAGCTGATACACAGATAAAGATCCCAACTGTTAGTCTCGGATTACAATAGTGAAAGCATAAAATTTTCCCATCCAAACTAAATATTTGGGCTTGTTAACGATTATTTCACTACTTTCGAACAAAAAACTGAGATAAAATGTCTAAAGCCCATATTCGAAAACAGAAACAAATCATGACTTTTGAGTCGTCGGAAATACTTTCTAGTGAGTCAAAAGAGAACAAACGTCTTGTCTAAAACCTTATTGATCACTCGTTACTTTAATTAAAATATCTTAAGCCTAGCACTGTTGTTTGTTGATAACAATCGAAAAACCGTTTTTACTGAAATGATTAGTTAAAAAAGCTCTTTACAAAGGAATATATCGAAAAGTTTGCCGATGCTTTTATGTCTTTGTAGTTGACTGATAATGCTCGTATTCGACTAAACGTTAAGTATAATCACATGGATGTTACGTGATTTTTTTGGTAGAAGAACATTCGAATGGATGATGTAAAGCCTTGGAGAAGTCAAATAGACTAGCAAAAAGTCAAAGATTGCAAGTACATCATCTTAAGAGTTGAGAAAATTGAACAACATAACAGTTCGAATTATATTACAGAAGTCTGAAATCTATCGCTTATTTTTGCTAAAAAGTCTAAATTTTGCTCGATTACTTTTTAATATTGATTATTTGGGCAAATATAGATACAAAAATAGTCTGAGTAGAGAATGCAATTGTCAGCTTACAGAATAGTTGAAAGACTGTCTTAAAACTACTCATAGACAAAGAAAATTACTTGAAACAGAAATGGAACTAATTTTAAATCTAAACTGTTACTGAAAACGAATCAAAGAAGATACTTTCAATTACAGGCTAAATTTTCGATCTTCATGATATTTCTTTATGCCAAGCAAATGCATCTGCCATATCATTAATGACGTTTACTAATAATCATCACATAAGAATTACTTTGAAAAATAATAAAATAAAGGGTATTCACTAAGTTTTCACCCGCTTATTCAATAACACCCTTTATATTCTCTATCAAGATTATAATGATAGATATTTGAAAATGAACTTATCATAATCTCCCTGAAAAATTTTGTTAGAGGCTCTCTAGCAACTCATATTCCATATGTATTCATTTTTCTTCTGGCACTTGTCTCATAAGTGCATGCACGTTAACATTCAGATTTCCATTGAATAAACAAAATTTCATTAACACGCAATATTACACATACACAACATGAAAAAAGAAACTATCTTTCTACACATTTTATACATTTTTTTCTACAATAAGTTCTTTTTTTCAGACAACAAAGAAGAGATTTTAAAATTCCATATAACAATTTACAAAAATATGCATTTTAGCGTAAATGAATTCATCTGATTTTTTTTTATTATCTGTCATTGTCTTACTTTTTTCTATAGGCATTTATAAATCAACACTCGTAACTAAGATACGATAATGTAGTGTCATCTACCGTACACAAAAAACACTTCAGAGCAATTCATTATAGTATAAAAAGTGGATTCTCTTTTCATTCGTTGATTTTTATTTAATGTAATATACATAATAGATTCAATAATCAATCAATAAATATATATATATATAAATCTTAAATTTCTTAGAAAAAGAATTTATAATGGTATTTCAAGATGAATCAACAATGATTGTTGAAACAAAAAGTTCTCCAAAAATTTCATGTTTAGAAAATAAATCATCATCACCAGTTCAGCCATGTTTTCATTCATCATGTTCACATTGCGATGTTACTTATTTAAAAACAATTAATTCTGAAATAAAACAATTAACAAATGAAACTGAATTATTTAAATATTCATCAATAGATAATAAAAATATTTTATTATCATCTTCATCATCAACGTCGAATATACCATTTGAAACCCAACGTATTAATTTTTATTCAATAATTGATGAATGGAAATCTGATCGTATTGAACATATATCATTTATATATCAAAAGAAAAAAAATCAAATTGATTTAATATGTTCTCAAACATATCATGAATATGAAACTTTTAAAATTGAACAAAAAAATTTATTAAATGAAAATTTATTATCAAATAATAATAATAATCATCGAATATTAATACCAAATGAAATTGAAGAATTAAATCAAAAGTTATCTTTAACACGTCATTTACTTGACTATTTTATTCAACCAAAATTAAATAATCAAAATACATTTTCTGATCAAGATGATGATGATGATAATGATGACGATGATGATGATGATGAAGATATAAATTATGAAGAAATTTTTAAAGAAAAACCAATTAATGAATATTCATTATTAACAGATAATCTTGCTATGGCATGTTCTAATTCACATATATTATTACGTGATGGTGCACGTTTAATATTATATAATGAAAAAGAGAAACTTCATCAATTAGAAATCAAAGTTCAACATCCAGGTGATTTTATTCGAGATTTATGTTGGTGTGAAACACTTGGTTATTATCTTGTATTAACACAATATCTTTTATTTATATATGATCCAGATAAATATTCATTAACTATTATTGATAAAGTTAAACCAATTCAACGATCAAAATTTTCTTCAATAACTTGTTCAGATAATATTATGTTCTTAGTTAATGGTAATGGACAATGTGTTGAACGATGGTCTATAGCAAAAAGTTTTCATTGGAAACTAATTAAACGTGATTAAGAAATTTTTTTTTCTATATTGAATATGAGTACTTCTATTGAAAGTATACTAAAGTTGACATCGACTTTATCGGAATGGAATAACATTTTAAGGCCTTGTAAAACTCGTGTGTAAAAGTGTAGTTATGATTTTTAAAAAATTGGAAAATTTACAAAAGAATGAGATAGGTTCGGTTACATAATCAAAATAGATCTTCTCTAGCTCTTCTAATTTAAAAAATAGAAGCCGGAAAACTTTACCATAGATAGTAGTTGTTAAGATGATCATTTTTTGTATCCGACATTTTTTTATCTTGTGTTCTGTTTGGCGGGCTCGAGTATCTCTATGAAGTCCAAACAGAATTTCACTTTTTTAGTACTGTAGAAATTTTCTTTTTTTGGTCTAACCACATTGTCCAACAACGAAAGCTTCTGGAATTAGAGAGCTTTTTTGAACCTATAGATATGCTTATAGATATGAGTTCTGCAAGCTCTGGAAGTTTCATTTCATTCTGTTAAAGTCGATATAAGCTCTGGTACATTCTCGAAAGACGTACTCGCATATATTATTTCTTTTGCTTTTTAGGTTGGCCAGAAACGGAATTTTGTCGTGAAAATTTTCGTTTAACATCACGTATTCGTGCTAATCATATTATGTTAGGTTAGTTTAATGATACAACATCTTAGTTACATAAACGAAAGCCCTCTGTTTTTTCTTGGTTTCTATATTTATGAACAAACAAACAAAAAAAAATCATGCAATAAACAATAGCAGTGACGTTACCAGGAGAACCGTGCACGATAGGATAGTGCTCTGTGACCTTAGCAGAAATCCATGTCATGTAGTGATGATGATGATAACTTTTACCTTTTCCCTTCTTTCGATGGTAGGGCGAAGACGATCAGTGGTAAGACAAGTGTTTTGCTTAGCCCACCCCTGGTTACGACACTAAGTAATAGAAAACTGCATCTAAAATATTCGTAAAACTTCTTATAACAAAATGATGATTTTCACGTAAATTGTTAGTTTTGAACTATAGTTTACAGAATTCTGCAAAAGTCATTGAGTAGTTTTATATTATATTTTATACGAATGGTTAATATAGTACACTAATGAGGAAACATTTTTCAACGCATCAATTCCTTTTGTAGAACTCAATCTAAAAGAAATATTCAAGTGTAGAAGTAAAAAATTTAGACCCACATAAATCGTGATAGACGTTGTGGATATACACAATTAAAGATCGTATCGCAAAAATGCCTCGTTAAATTACTTTCTTATTCCATTTCTGGAAGATTAAGTAAAAGCAATGGTGAAGAAATGTGTCCCAGAATAGAAAGAGTAAGACAATCCCCTATGATTAGCAACAGCACCTGTATCGTGTTTAGGGATACATACATTTTCAGATAGTGGTTTCAAAGATGACCTTCTTTAGTATTGAGAATTCATTATTCTGTGATTTTTTTTAAATAACACTGCTGTTCAGTTTTGATTGCTGTATGTCACGCTATCATTAGATTTCATCGGATCCAAAAAGCGAGGTTCGGAATTGATTGAAATGTATGAGTTTTAAGAGAAAATCCAACAAGTTTTCAAAGAAATCAAACAATAGCATTGAATTGAGCATAGTTGACACGAACAGTTGATATGAATCTGTGAGTTCTCAATACTACAGGATGCATTACTCTTGGATCGAAACTTCTGGAATCAATACATCCATACACAAAAACAACATATTTTCACTACTCAAAGCTACAAGCTTCCGTCAGTGATTCATGCGAGTAGAGATCAACTTTCAATGTTCGATCCGATATTATCATTTGAATTCTTTGAAAATTGGCTGAATTTCCTCTTAAAATTCACAGAAGTTCGACTAATTCTAAATCTTGTTTTTTTTTTATTCGATGAAACCTAATGATAGTGTTGAATTGAATAACCAAAACTTAGCAGAACTCTTATGAAAAAATCGACAGGACAATGAATTTTCAATAATAAAAAAGTCATCGTCGAAACCACGGTCTAAGATTTACTGGATCCGTAGAGAAATTTTGCTAACACTTTTTACTAAAAGCTACTGGATTATGGGTAATTGACCATGCTGATTTAGAAATATGACCATGAGAAATTTCCTTCGATCTTCACACACCTGTTTTTCCGAATAGCAAACATATTGCTAAAATCGTTTTTGATCTACTCAGATTATAGAGCATATCAGATTGTCTCTTTCCAAATAATCACATTGACATGTTGATATGCATCTGTCATACTGTCTGCCAACACGATTTCAAACAGAAAAAGTTACTATTTTCTAGCCGATTCGATATATCGAAAGGTCAAAAAATATTTTTGGCGAAACGATTATTAATCTAGAAAATCAATGCAAGAAGGTCTATGAGAATCTCTCATGGTTGGTAGCTTATGATCCAATAGATTCGTTTTTATAAAGGGACTGATAAGTTGAAGCTAGCGACCCTCTTGTTTTGAGTGGACAGTGGTAGATGGCACCGTCATTGCGTGTGCTATATTATCCTGGATATAAATCACCAGTAGAGTAGGTAAAAGCAAAACTAGAAAACTAGCGTCTCTCTTGCTTTGGAAAGGGCAATGGAGAGTGTAGCCCATTTATTAGTACCGTGTATTCTTGGTAATACGATACACTCAGCATGGGCGCCATCTACGACTGTCTAAAGTAAATAATACAGGCACCAGTGTTCTGTGTTCTGACTTTGCCGCTTGTTGAAACGATCCCTTGTAATCACTATGACCAAAAATATCCTTGTTCGAAAGAATAATTTGATTGCTCTATCGAATTTTCTATTTGATTAAATATTTATACATGAGAAAGTATTACGTTCGAATGATTTGTTCTTATTTGAATAGAACTTGTCAAAATAATGTACTAGCGAAAAGAGTAAGTAAAAACATCCTACAAAGGATTCATAGAGAAAATAATGAGATCGATTGAATGTTTCACAAAGGTGATGGTAAATAAAGATTTGGCTTCATTTTGGATTGTTCTATATAGAGTTTGATTAAGAAAGATTAAGCCAGAAGAATTACGAAGAGTAGTGTTTTTGTTTACCAAATTTGATGTAATAAATTTTCTATCCCAATATTATATCTTTTTTTTTCTTAGCATTGAATATTTGTGGTCTCAATTTTGGTTATCGTATATGTTTATATGATTATCATATGAAATTACTTCGACGAATTAATTCTGATTCAAATCTTCATTTATTATCATATATGAATGGAAATCAATGGATGGCAACAGATTATAAAGAACGTTTTTATTTATTTAATGATGATGAAACAATAAAAACAGTTATTGATTATAATGGTAAAGGTGGTTATATAAGAAATATTGCTAGATTAGGTTCAAATTATATAGCTGTTAAAGTACTTAATCGATTACAAATTTATAAAATATGATTATTAATCAGTGTTTTTTTTTCGTATTAGTCCTACTATAGAACCTTGATCTCTTTTTTTGTGTGCAAGTCTTTACCACGGTGTTTGATATTTTTTTCATTTGTGTCTCCTCACATATTCACATTTCGATTCTGTGTTTTGTGTTTTTTTTTTCGTTGTTAGCTTTTTTTTTGGATGAGTTTTTTCTTTTGAAAAAAATTGATAGAACAAATAAATGCATATGTTCGCTGTGCAAGTGAAATAAACATTTGTATGTATATATAATGGAATTTGCACCAGTAGGATCATTAACAATTGTTGGCAGCAACTTCGTCGTAGGTGTAGACAATAACATCAACAGTTTCTTTATTCAATTTCATATGATTTCGTCTTCAAACAAGGAGAAAGAATAAGTTTGATTGATTTTCTCTTTCACCTGTAGTTCACTACAACCATCATCATTTTATGCTCTTGAAAAAAAAGAATAAGTAGAAAGAGAAGAGAACAGAACATGGCAGCAAAGAAACCAGTGTTGATAGAAACACAAACAGAACTTGTCCTTATTCCTTTTTTTTCCTTTCATATCTAAACAATAATAATGCAACTTTGCAACTAGGCAATGAAGAGAGGAAAAGGGAGAAAAAAAAAGAATTTCATTGTTAAAATACTGAAAATTCATAAAAGTAGGAGAAAAGCGCGAGAGAGAGAGCAAGCGAGACGCTTCGAGATTGTCTCTATGTATTTCTGTTTTATGCAATGATATAATCAAAACGAAATCATTCATTTAAAATTTTTTAGAGTATACTTATTTGAACTTTTTTATAGTTGTGTATCAATCCTTGGTAGCAACAACAATTAATTTGTGTAAAAGTAAATGAAACCCAATAAATTATAAGAATTTCTTAATATATTTTGTTTATCTAGATGGCTGATCTTCCAAATGGTGGTGAAGTCGCACCACCACTTGTTACAACAAAAAGTTAGTTAATTTTTCAAGCACAAAAAGAATTCTTCTAATTAATTCGTTTTGAATAGCTGATGCTCGTGCAAATGGACCTATCAGTTCTGCTGGTACAACTCAAGCTCCGGTTTCTACAACAACTGCTGCAACTACAATAGCACCAGTATGATCTTGTTTGGAAAGAAAATTTCTTCTTTACTATTTGCATATTTTTAGACAAAGAGTAAAATAGTTGGTGGTGATCGTCAGCATGAAATTGCTCGACTAGCTAAAGCTCTTCGTGATGAACGACGCGCAACGGTAAAAATATTTTTTTAAAATAGCTTTGTTTTCGCTAATCAATTCTTTTTTTTTCTTTTATTTATAGATCGATCCTCGACATGAATATCTTTTTGGACGTGTAAGATAATTAAGAAATTTTTTTTTTAATTATATATTGAATAATAATTATTTTAGCTTGCTGAAGCGATCGGTATTGAACCATCACAAGTTGAAGATCATATTTTAGGAGATGATAAAGTAATTTCCATATTTAATAAAACTATTTTTAAACTATTCATGTTTTTTTTGTTTATAGTTTGATTGTATTGATGATTTTTTTCTTGCTGGGGGGCGTCGAGTATTAATGTTTTATTATCAAGAATCAAAAGTAAAATGAAAATTCTTTTGCTTTTGTGTTTTTTTATTTTTATTTAATTTGAATAGAATCCTGAACCAAATCAACCAGTCTATGGTCGTTTAGCAAATACTGGACCAAAAAAACGTGTTATGATTAGTACCGGTGATGAATCGATGGTATTAATTTTTAATTTCCTTTCTTTTTATTTATCTTTGAATACAATTTTCTTTTTCTTTTTTTCTGTAGCAACTCACCGGTGTTCTTTATTATTTTGTTCGCCCAAATCAACCAAAAGCAATAACACCGGCTAATATTGTTAATGAAGTTGTATTTGGACAATTAGATGCATCAAATGGAAAAATGCTTGAATCTATTGATCAATTATTAGCAAATATGTTAATTCCATTATTTCAACAATATGAAGTTTGTTTTGATTAATTTTATTCAAAAGTAAAAATAAAAATAAAAAATATTTATTTTTAAGGATTGGGGAGCTTTAAAAACTCGTAGTAATATTAATGTACAAGATTTTCTTGATGCTATGTCTCAATTTACAGCAACTGTAAATGGTGCAAGTGATAATATAGGTAATAGAAATTCATTTCTTTTGTTTTTTAAATATTGTTTTATGTGTTATAGCTCATCAAGTAAAATTAGCACCAAGTGATAATGACAGTACATTATCAACATTAGCAACACCAAATGATTATCAAACAATGGCACAGAATGGAGATTTTATAATTGAATGTGAAAAATTAATGGATAAATGGTGTAAACAAATTGAAAAAGTAGAAAATTACTATAAACAAATAAAATAAATTTTTTTTTCTTCGTCGAATTGTAGATTTTAGCTGAAAGTGAACAAATTCGACGTGAAGCTGATGATGTTGGACGTAAGTATTAAGAAATTTTAATGCATGAAAAATCTAATAAAATATATTATAGCATCTGCTGAATTAATTCATTGGAAACAACGTATGGCTACATTTAATAACTTATTAGAACAAATCAAATCTTCTCGATGTCGTGCTGTTGTTGGTGTTCTTCAATCAGCTAAATCAAAATCCATCAATCGTTGGAAAGATTTAGTACGTTTAATTTAACAAAATACAAATTTAATTTTCACATTGTTGTTTTATTTAATTAGGATGCTCGAATAACTGATGCTGCAAATGAAGCCAAAGACAATGTTCGATATTTATATACGCTTGATAAATTTTTTAGTACACTTGACAAAAATAATCCAGTAAGGATTATTTTATGAATTTTTTTAATAATTTTATATAAATTTTATTTAGAATGCTATTGCTGAAAAGATTCCTAGCTTAATGAATGCTATTCGAATGATACATAGTATTTCACAATATTATAATTCATCCGAACGAATGACCTCTTTATTTGTTAAAATTACAAATCAAATGATAAATACATGTAAACGTTATATTAAAAATGGTTGTTCTCGTCTTTGGGATATTCCAAAGTAAAGAAATTTTCGAATAATAATTGTTTTTTCTTTATTGTATTTGTTAATTATAGACAAGATCTGGTTAATCGTATTCAAGAAAGTAAAAAATTAAATAATGAATATCAAGCATATTTCCACAAAACAAAAGGAAAATTACAAGAATCAGCAAATGAACGACAATGGAATTTTAGGTAAGGAAAAAGGCTTAACAAAAGAAAGAATTGAAGTAGAACTGTACAAAGTAATCTTATCGTCTTAGATAAAGTTAGCATAAGAAAATTTTTCTTAAACGGTCAACAAGAAAACTTTCATACATCTTCAAATTGAAAATAAAAAATAAAAGACAATCGAATATTCTAATTGAACACATTATTTTGCAGTAGAACTTGATGAACTTTTAATTCGAATCAAAATAACCATCTAATGACTTTGTCCGACAATAGTACATGCATTGAGGAACACAACTTTCTTAGTGAATGTACTGGGTTCAAAATACTCTGCTATCAGTTTTAATATTTGACTGCAGAATGCTTCTAAACTTCAATCGACTAACTTGTTGAAGAGCTTTTCATACAATGCTATAGAAACTGAACAAATATTCAAACGAGTACCTGATTCATTCTCGTGTATTGAAACAATCCGCAGCAGGATAGCTGGCCGAGATCTTGTGACATACTGGTAGTAACCTACCTAGATATTGGCAAGATGGCTCCCGACTCGATCGGGGCCGGATCCGAAAATTTTGAGTCTGATAGGCTCTAGTCATCTGAGAAATGTGTAGGGTATTCTAGTCACCGAATACAAAAAAAAATGGAAAAGAATATCTCGTATCTTTGGGTAACTATTCAATTCCGATTAGAAAATTTCATTGAAAATATCAAAGTACAGTTTGCTTGATCTGAATTCACGAGCTCTACCGATGGGATCAGAGCTAAAAATAATTGATCCCACTAATGCCTAAAGATATCTTCTTGGATACCGTGCTGACACTCCGAGTATGCGGATACCTTGAATTCAGTATATTTACGTCGGTTGTGTATCATTTGTTTTGTGCCAATTACAATGTTGAAATGCTTTGCAAATCAAATCTATTTTCTTGTAAAAATTTCCTTCTCAAGGGCCACCCCAGCATTGTAAATTTTCTCTTTTTTTTCAGTGATTTTTATAAAATATTTTAATTAATAAATATTTTAGTGAAAATTATATCTTTGGTAAATTCGATACATTTTGCAAACGTCTCGATCGTATTGTTGATGTTTTAAATACAATTGAAAGTTTAAGTGGTTTACAAAACATTCGTGTTGAAGGCTTAGAGCCAATTGTTGTTAAATACCGATCAGTTGTTGATGCAATTAAAAAGAAATCATATGATTTACTCGATCATCGAAAACCGGATGTAAGTAAAATCTAACTTATTTTTAGTTTATTACGATTTTATCTCTTCTTGTTTTTTTTAAACCTAGTTTGATAATGATTATAATGAGTTTAAATCACAAATTGAATATATTCAAGCTCAATTACAATTATTTATTGATTCATGGTTTCGAAAATCATACACAGTAATTTACTAAAACAATGCTAAAACAATTGAAACAAACATTGTTTTTTTATCTTAGGTTGAACAATCCTTATTATTTCTTAATAAATTCCAAGATTTAGAAGGTGTTAAAATTGATTTTGGTGATAAACTTAGTAAATTATTACAAAACTTTAGTAAAGAACTTGATAGTGTACGTAAAATTTATGAGAAAAATAAAGAAGATCCACCATTATCACGTAATTTACCACCAACTGCTGGTCGAATTATATGGGCAAGACAATTATATCAACGTATAAGTATACCAATTAAATTATTACAAGATAAAATGGATTTAAGTAAAACTGAAGATGGAAGATTATTAATTAAAAATTTCAATAAAATAGCTGAAGCTTTACTTCAATATGAAGTTTTATTTTATCGTAATTGGGAACGTAGTATTGATTTAATAAAGAAAGGAATGGAAGCAACTGTTTATATTCGACATCCAGAAACGAAAGTATGCATGTTTTGTATTTGTTTTTTTTTCATTCATTTGATTCGGTTTTTGTTACAGGAAGAATATGTTAATTTTGATCCACAAGTATTGGAATTAATTAAAGATGCACAATATTTATCAAAATTAGGTTTAGATATTCCAGAAACTGCAACAACATTACTTCGACAAGAAGAACAAATTCGACAAACAAGTGTTAATTTACAAGAATTACTTAATGATATTAAACATGCTTATGCATCGATTCCAAAAGATATGTCACAATTATTTAAACCACATCGTGAAAAAGTTGAAGAAGCATTACGACCTGGTTTTGTTGCTATCACATGGTCTTCATTGACTATTGAAGAATGTATGTAATCTGTTTTGCTCTTTTTACACTAAAACAGTTCTATTTTCTAATACGATTTCTTTTTCCAGATATTACTAATGTTCGACAAGAACTTG